>JAYRBW010061933.1:0-10145 GCA_036023295.1 Invenusta paracnida | reverse complement strand
CTCGTCCTCGTCTGACAGTGGCTGGCCGGACTCGTTCGTGATTGCTCGAGACTATCCCCCCCCTCCCCTCCCCCCCAGTAAGGTGCAGTCGTTCCAAAGAGTTTGATGTATACATATCACTCAAATTTACCCAAAACTATGTTTTTATTGTCATGTGTATTATTATATTTATTTCGAAATATTAAAGTATTATGAAATACTAAGTAAGGAATCTTCCTACTATTTAAAAAATATATTGTACCGAATATTATAAAAATTTGTGTCATTTAAATTATTATATGTACCACTATGGCACAGGAAATTATATATAATAGGATGTTATATTTGTCATGTCATTTATATTATTTCATATTGATGTTTAGAAATTATTTTCAATTAATAATTTCAATAATTTTAAATTAATTAATATTAAGTTAATCTATACCTAGCTAGCAGTAAAAAAATATTTTCCACTCTTCCATGTTAAACATAAATAAAGTTATTTTAGACTTGTTATCGAATCTCTGAATGCAACAAATTTGGAACTCTAAATATACAGGTCCTTCAATAATTATTTTGACTAAATGGAAAAATTTAATAGTATATGTGCATCAAAATGATAAAATACCAACGTCACAAACTATCGAAAACTATATTCATTACAAAAATGGGTCATATCTACCAATCGATGGATATATTTAGGCCGGATTACGAAAGCCGGAATTAAAAATTCATTTTCATCAATCGTTTTGAACATTCAAGACAGATCATATTAGTTTCCATTGTTTAAATAAAATATTTATTAATAAAGTTATTCATAAACCAAATTTTTACAGGGTATAACTACATACATTATGTAATAACAATGTTCAATTTATCTTTAATAATTGTAAGAACCAGCAAATAATTCAACTTACTTCTTTCGGCTTTAGAACAATTGGTGTCAGGCCGTTTGCAGTCAGGGCCTGAAAAGGAAATCTTTCATAAGATTAATAATACATATAATATTCTTGTCAAAGTAGTGTAGGTAGAGTTACCTACTCCAGCTAAGATCAATAGAAATCCATATCAAAGGTGGTTGCTATGGACACACGTTAATTAGTCAAATTAAAAAATATATATAAAAACTGGAAAAATTAATTTCTTTTATTAATATTTTACATCGTCATTTTTTAGATATCGCCAATTACAGTCGCCATTTTGTCTAGAGAATAAAACGAGTAATTATTTATTGTTTTGAATGTATACTTTGGATTTAACATTGTTTACAATATTGAATAAATATTATGAGCTTATATTAATATTTATTATTAAAATATGAAAGCAATTTGTTGTTTACTTTCAACATATGAGAATGTTGTTAAGAATTATATGTTCCAAGATATATATATACTATTTATTCTTGTTTTACCCTTTGTAATGTTTAAAATAACTTATTCACTTAGGAATATAATATTATAACATATATACATTATTTAATTTACACATCAATTTCTACATAATCTCGCTTACTATAGTTTAAATAAGGTATTTTTACATTTAATCTACTTATACAACTACCGAACTAACTCACTTTTTAGCTACATAATTATGTCATTTATGTAAAGATACAAAAAATATAAATTTGCTACCTTATTTAAAATTTATTATTAAAAAATGTCAAAATTAATGTCCTATTCATTAGAACACTTTCAAATATGATATTTATGTTATGTAATGTTTATTTAATAAAGTAATCAATACTTATTCTGATAAATAAAACATTTAATATACGTATAATTGATAGGAATTTACGCTTTTATTTAAAATGAATATGATAATGAAAATTTATATATACCATATCTCCGGCATATATTAAGTATATTCCTTTCGTTGTAAACAAGAAAAAATATAGATTAACCTCCGCTAATGTGAATCTAAACAAAAACGACCACGTCACAAAAATGAAAGCCAAGAAACGAGCTCCTCAAAAGAAAAGACTTGAAATGATACTGAGGATAAGAAGTACAGCTTTTGTTGTCATATTTTATGAATTTTACAGTTTAGACGTACATATACCTATGTTCCATATTAATCTATACATTAATGCATTTTAAATGGAAAGTATTGTAACAGTTATATCTTAGCACCTGTTTATATCAATTTCTTTGATGGCTGACTATATGTATCATCATTATAATTTTAACTTTTTATTTTTAAATATTGGCGTCCTTTTTATCATTTTTTTAATGGCTGTACTTCATATCATCGATATCATTTCATGTTTTCTTTTGAGGAGCCCGTTTCTTGGCTTTCAATTTGTGGACGCGGTCGTTTTTGTTTAAATATAGATTCATTTTTTTTTATATTTCTATATTAATATAATTTCATGCATTAATAATAATATTTTTTATTTATTAAATTCTGAATAAGTATAACATATATTCTTGCATATTTATTTATTTTGATCTTTCTAATATGATTAAATTTCAAAGGAATTATATATTTTCTAAATAGTATGAGATATACCCAATTTTCCATTTTTTTTAGTTTAAACGCTTGAATATAGAAATTAAACCATTTTATCAAAACAAATCTAAACATATCTTTCCGTATCAAAATTGTTGGTTTTTTTTAAATAGTTACATTTTGATTTAATCTATTATATTTTTATGTTTAACGTAGTTAGTTTTATTTTCACTTAAACAAATCTGCGGTTTTATTTCGTTGCATATTGATAGGTAAGACTGTTCTACTGCATTTATTGATACAATTACAGCGATAAATCTAAAAGAAGAAACAATTTTTCATCGAAATTTACCAATTTTAAAAAAGTATTTAGAAACTCTTTTAAGAGTTCATATTAGGTGCATTTTGTTCCTTAGTGCTTGGTGATTACGTTGATACCAAAAATGAGTTTTTAAATGTATTCTAGCCCAATTTATTAGATGTTAAAAATTGGCCTATTCTCCTTAGCATTAATGACTAGAGCTGTTAACATCTCTCATGATAATTGCTGACGCTCTTGTTCTTGGCTTTACGATGCTACCGCATCGTCTACACTCTAATTTATACATTCAATAGTATCTATTTTGAAATATAGAATATATCATAAAAATACATATTTTTGCTTAAATAAATATTTTATGAATTGAAAAAATTAAAATTAGACTATACGTATTTTCGAAAAACAATAGTACAAATTTCATATTTATAAATTATTGATTTCATGTTGAAACAAAATTATATTCAAATTCTGAATATCTTTCAGCAACATTATCAATAACTTTTAAACATTAAATACACAAATCTGAGTTTGACCTTTATGTTTCCCTCCTCCATGTCTACTCAGTGAAGTTTGGAAAAGTAAGTGTAGCTGATTCAATATTTAGCTTCTCAAAACAGTCCATTTAGCTTTCAAGAATATCAATTAAATAAACTATGAATGTACCATTGCCTACACCAGAACAATAAACTAATTAAACTTTGCTAAGCCTTTAATTTTGAAAAAGGCTATAAATCTAAAAACAATTTTAACAAACTGTAAAATATTGTTCTTTTACATAAAACACAAGCGAATTATATATAATAGAACATCAAAATTATAATTAAGAGTCAAGTTTACACATCTTTATATCACAGAATTGTTTCAAAATCTTATCACGTGACAAGGAAAATGATACAACAAATAGCTATTTTAAGATAAGTCAGGGATCATATACTTCTCAGATTATTAACTTAAGGAGGACAAATGTCTATAGTAAAAATTGCACAAGACATTTCATTTGTCCATGGCTTACCTTTTATTTTTGTAACGACGTGACTGGAGTTATAGCATGTTTGTATGAACGACTGATGTGACATTATGAATGATGTGACAGGGACTAGTGTGACGAAGTGACTGTTATGACAGCGTGACTGGTATGCTAGTATGATAGAGTGACTCACATTTTTAGCGTCTGTCCACCCGGTAACTGGACTCCACATTCGACCTTCTCCTATGAGGCCCAATGCAAGATGGGCAAGAGGACAGAGATCGCCAGAAGCTCCAACACTTCCCTTCTCAGGTATCCAAGAGAGGCATGATGCTTGAGATTGACGGTAGAAATGGTTAGCAGTTAACGTCATTACTACTGGAATAATATTTGATAAATTAACATTTGACCGGAGGCGGCACTGATTAATAGATTATTCATACTCTACTAAAATATTAGATAAATACAGAATTACCTGTAAATTATCAATTTTACGTATGAAGATTAATAGCTTAGAAATTATTGACATTTCAGAAGTTTGGGAAAATCAACATTTTCTATTCTGTCTAAACGTTTCAATAATTTAATTACTTCTTGTTACAACATGATATAATTCGTTTACGAAATTTAATGTTTATAAAAAAATACGAGCACAAAATTAATATACTTATTTTGGTCGATTTAATACAAATTAATATACAAAATGAAATATTCTGTGGAAACGTATTTTAACTAATCGAATAATATAATAATACTACTAATTAAAAATGCCATAAAATTGTAAATATTAAAATTGCGTATATATTAAACATTCTGTAACTAATATTTCAGAAAAAATTGTACTTTAACATAAATATTAGCTTTATATTACACACAATTAAATAGAAAAACATTTAATTATAAATTTTTACAACCTTCTTCAGAGTAAGCAATTATTATTAATGTATAAATGATCTAGGTATAGGTACTAATGATGTATGTAATGATTATATTATCTTGCATGAAGAAATTAATAACACCACTACTAAGTTTGTTATAAGTGACAGGAAATATCAAAAATCTAATTCATTGATAGAAATACATTAAAATAAAGCATGTGATAATAAACATATTTTTACTGAGCGATTTAGAATTGTTCGGAAATAGATTTAGAGAAATCTGTATGAAATGGTAAAAAAATAAGTTTAGTAACATGCCATAACATGTTTAAAAAAAGTTCAAAATGTTATTCAAACAAGCAAAAAATATAATAAAGTTATTCAAACAGGTCACTATCATTCATATATTTAAGTTAGTCTTTGTGTGATGGAGTATTTCTACTCGACTGCGTCGTTTTCCAATCCATCTTTCTAGAAGTTGTTCGTCCAAGATTTCACGCGAGTTAGCTGCAAAATGACAAGAAACGCCATCATGTTGATAAATTTAGGTTTTTTCAGCACCATTGGTGAAGTGAGGAAGGCCTTTTTTACTTTACGTTAAAGAATCTTTTCCTTTTCATAGTGTTGCCAGAAATGTAGTAAAAACATTGCCACTATGATCAATACAGGCCCAAACAGCATCTGCATTTTTCTAGGATTTGCAATCTTGATGTGTGGATTTTGAAGTACCCATTTGTGAACATTTTGACAATTAATCCTTCTCGTTAAACCAAAATGCATTTATAAGAAAATTTCATTTTTCTAAGGAAAGCAGGATCATCTTGAAATGTCTAGGCTACAATAGGGTAGAATAATTCTATTATTCGATCTTTGAAAATCTTTCATCCTCAAAGACTACAGTAATTTCTGGTTTGTAGGCATGGAGTTTTTCTGTTTTGATAATCCTAACATCAAAATCCAAAATCCAATACCGTATCCAGGGACCGTAATTTCTTGAGAAGGTTTTCTGCCCAATGGTTGCGATCATCCATGTGGTTTTGAAACCGTCGTATAGTTTAAGAAGATTGTTTGTTGTATTTCATTAATTTGTTGGATTTCTTGAATAGTTTTTCGTGACAGATTTGCAAAGTATGGTGTTTGCTTAGCAACTCATGCTATCCGTTTGGTAACAGGATATTGTGATCCCTATATTAATAGCTTTCGATACCTTTCAGTCAGTACAACAGGTTCACCTGTCTCTGAGAACTCTACCCGTAATTTCAAATTACAATTAAACAAAAACACACCGTTGGTAAAACAAAGCTGATAAAGGAAGTGTCGTCAAAGCACAAACCGAAGGACCATCAATTATTGAAGATATTGAAAGACACTTCTCTTTTAATATGGTATAAGTCATCACTATGATTATTGTTAAATTTATTATTATGCACTGCGTTTTCTAATATATTCCTAAAAGTAATATTGTAATCTACTTTAATATTCAATTGTAATGTAAATAGTATTAAGACAAAAATTATGTTTAACTTTATATAAATTATATACACTAAATATTTACAATTTACACTATTAGTACCAATAAAAATATTTATTAAATGGATTACCATTAAGAAAGGAGCTTAAAAGGGAGATACCAAACAAAATATGAGATTAAATAGAAAAATATACATACTTAGACAATTAGACAGCATAAGTATCTTTGTTAATTTTATTTTACGGCTATGATTACTGTGAAATAATGTATCCAAATAATTAATCTGTTCATGTATTTTATTTACGACTTTTTTTATTCTTTTGATATGTAGCAATATAATTCGTTTTAAATCACAATAAACTGGTAAATATTAAACGAAAATATTGTTAATATTTTTTTTTAAATTCAATCTCACTGTTTAATAGAACAGTAAAAAGGTCAATTTCGAAAAATGTAGATGTAAAAACGTTACATTTTAAGCGAATGTAACCTGTATACATGCAAAAGAGAGTTTCCATTTATCAGTAATAACATACAGAATTAAGAATTACAGAATTAAAAGCAAAAATGTATTATAAGCTCCTCGCTCTTCTCCACTTACCATTGAAAGCATCAACACATTTCTGCAAAGTCTCTCTGCTTATACCGCTGTATCCTTTGGACAGGATATTGATCCTCAATGCCAGAAGCATTCTTGATGCCTCCAGAGTCAATGGTTTCCCCACGCCACATGCGTGTGACCTGATCAGAGACTCTTGCAGTTCTCTAGAGGTATTGAGAAATGAGGTAGATTGTTACGCTGCTTAAAGTTAAATTTGTAACATTACTAAGAAAACCCTAGATAATTTCATCTTATATGAACCTCTGTTTATTGAAATTTACCAATAAAAAGCAAATTATTAATGAAATTGCACATTTAAAACTAATTTACACACTTATTTCATAACAGCATTGTATGGTTTTGAAGATAACAGCTAGTAACAAGTCAGGCCATTGAAACGCTTCAATAAGAAGTAGAATGGAAATTATCTCCGAAATGTAGAATACTAAATGCAAACAAATTATTTAAATATTAAATGTATCATGTTTTATTTCACGCATGGACCTATAGAATAAGTACAAATACACATGTGCATATAACATAATCATTTAAGTGAGATCAATGCTGTAATATTGATTGGTTTGAACAATACGTCTACAACTTAACAACGCTTTACAACTTTATATAGGCCAGATACAACAAAAATAATGTCAAAACTCAATATAATTTAAACATTATGTATATTAAAAACTTTTTTAACGTTAAGTAAAAATATAAAAAGTACTTGCTGCGGTAAAATGGTTTATTTGTATATTCCAACTTGCGTCTTATTCATGCCTATTCATACCGACAATGAAAAATGTTTTTGTAAAAAAATTGTTGTACATGAATAGAACGCAAGTCATTGCAACGGTAACTTAAATTCATCTCAAAAGCCCCAAGCATACTAAATATGAACAACGAATTGAATTATAAGATGCTTAATAGGAAAATGTAAGGTATAGAGGTAAGTATATTTTTGTTATATGCATATAATAGGTCTACCGAGTATACTAACAATTTTAGTACAGAATTTAAAATATATGTATAGGGATAGTATAGAATTTCCTAGGTTTGGAAAATACATTGAATAATTCTAATTCTATGAGTAAATATAACAAGAAACATAAAGACAAACTATTACATAGATATCCATAGATAATTATGATTATATTTCATGTCGATGTTAATTAAAAAAAAAACAATCGGTCTATATTCAAATAAAATTAATAATTCATACAAGATATTTACGTATTCTATAGAAGAATAAGTTAGCTGTTGTGCATGGACAATTTCCTATGAAAAATTGGAAGAAATTAAGAAATTTTGCCAAAAACATAATTGTGATCCACTTTCAAGGTCTTAAATCAATTATTAGAAATTAAAGTTATTGGAAACAAAAAGGATATTTTCTGAAAAACTGGCTACGATTGCAACGAACGTTCAATGGCTGAAAAAAATGCACACCAGAATATTTATTGGAAATAACTTAATTTTAAATTCTTGCACTTCAATACGACGATTTTCCAAGGAGAATGATATGTCTTTAATATCTCTCTATCGTGTAAAGAAATTAGGTCTGAAGTAATACAATTCCCGCTAGTTCCAAATTCTGTTAGATGGTAAAGTTGATAGACAAAAACTAATTTTGTCTAAAAAATAAAACTATAATAATATTTGAAGTTTATATTTAATAAGGGGAAAAGGCTAGTAATACTATGATAATATGAACGACAAAACGATGTACAGAATTTTCAAGTTACATAACAAAATTGTAAATTATACTATTTATGCAATCGTTTATTTTTCGAAAAATATCTATAATTTATACTTTCAATCAGTATTAATGAACAAAATGTGAATTTAATAATATTTTTCGTCAAAATTATATAAATTAATGTATAATGGAAAAAAACCTTAAGATAATAATAAACATGGTACCTATGCATACATAATATATAAAGGGTGTTTTTTAAATATTTTTATCCATATTTATTTTTATTTTAAGTTTTTTTTTCAATTTTAAATTCTAATGGTACCCAGCCATTTAACTATATTAAATTAAACAAAAATGGAATAATATAATAATAGTGAATACTTACAGAAGCTTATCCTTCTCAATAACTGTTGAAGCGAATTTTCCAAAACCTGTTGTGATCCCGTAGACAACTAAAATGTATTGGAATTATAGTTTAAGTGATCGCTTTGCATGATGAAACTTATATTTTTCATAGATTGCAAGGATTTGGATTAGATTTTACATTACGTTTATTTTTTTATTAATTTTTGTTGGCGAAATATAAATTACATTTAATTGTGAATTTATATACTGCATGATTTGTCCCTTTTTCAAATTGTTATATTCTTGTGTAATTATGTTTATTTATATATATATATATATATAAATCATTAAGCAAATAATTTTGTGGAAAACAAAGTTACATTAAATTTTTTACGTGGATTAATCAAATTATTATTTAATATACAAATAGTGTCATTTTCCCAAAATAATGTATTTGGATTCTGAAAAGGGATATTTTTATTTATATATATTTTTTTTCTAGTTGAAAAGGCTGATTTTAATTGATTGAGAATGTGAATATTATTGTTCATGTAAATATTATAATATGTGTTATATATACATACATATGTGCATTTACTTGTGTATAATAATGTTCAAAATCAATAGCAATAACTGTTACACCTTTGTGAATTCAGATTTTGAGAAAAGTTACGCTCGAATTCATTGATTATCAATAATTTATTTCAAAATGATTTTTCAATGACTATTCACTTATATCTAACTATAAAAAGTTCTAATCTCAAGAGTTAAGAATACAATAAATAGGAACTAATCTAATCGAATTAAATAATAAAGTATTAAACTATCAGACACTATTACACTGGAGTAAATAGTGTACTTATAACGTAGTCAGCGTGATGTTGCTATTGGATACCTTTATTCTCCGAAATGAGCTCGTCAACAATCTTGCGAGCTTTGTCCACCTTTGCCCAAGCCGACGGTGAAATCTAAATATTGGTTGATAAAAAAAGTAAATGATACAAATACAAATACTAATCATAGATTGAACGAAATATTTGTCTGGTTACTACATAGTTGTTTATAAATTACAATTGAGAAATTTAATCTCAAATAAAATCTAAAACGCAAAATCTTCTTTAAGATATTGCGCTCACAGTCTGTATACCTAATCAATCACGAGCCTTAGAATGTAGCATTTCTACTAATCATATTATATTCGTATTAATTAATTGTTATATTCATAATTTTAATAGTATTTAGAGTTTAACAATCAAAGAATATTAGTCCCATATTGAAAGTATCCTAATGAGTGATTTTATTTTATTTATTTATACTTTGTAAAAAAGGTCATATGATAATTCCCTGAAGATAAACTAGTGAAACTTTTTTAAATGCTTTTGATGGGGGGAGGGCTAAACCATCAGTAAAGCTGGGGGGGGGGGGGCAGCCCCCCCCCAAA
>JAYRBW010061932.1:0-10145 GCA_036023295.1 Invenusta paracnida | reverse complement strand
TCCTGTTATGGCCGTGGCTGGCCGTACTCGAGCGGGATTGGCGAGAGCCCCCCCCCCTCTCCCCTGTCATGTGACTGGTTTCGTGCTACTCTCCCTACTACTTACAGTTAGAGCAAGTTTCAAAGCTGCAATTGCAATGCTCCATCACAGCCTTCTATCCTTGCAACTCCACCTCTCCTCCCTCAATACCATTTGAGTATGTCTATACAGACAATTTTGATTTCGCAGGCAACCACTATTTAGTCATTGGCGATAGGTTATCCGGGTGGACAGAAGTCTTTATCTGCCCCTTTGGTTCTTTTCATGTCGGTGCTGCTGGACCCATTTGATGCCTTTGCTGCCTGTTCGCCAGCGAAGTGTACCTGAAGAAATTTTAAGCGATGGCGGATCAGAATTCACAGCCGACACTCATAGCTTTCTCAAGCATTGGGGCGTGTATAATCGAATCTCCACTGCCTATCACCCACAGTTTAATGGTAGAGCAGAAGTTTCTGTGAAAGCCACAAAGCACCTACATCGATTAAATATTGGCCCAACTGGATCTCTAAACAATGACCACTTCCTACGTGCACTCTTACAACAACGCAATACCCTAGATCCAGACTTCGATATCGACCCTGCTCAAATAAAATTGAGAAAACCTTTAAGTGATACAATCTACATATATTGTAAATCTGTTAGAAAAATTCTCCAATCCCCACATAAGACCCATGGTGTAAGGCTTGGTCTATGAAAGAGTTATGCCTAAGGACAAGATATGCAAAGTTTCAAAACGCACTAAATGAGCATGCCCACAAACAACCACCTCTTTGTGTTGGTGACAAGTGTTTTGTGCAGAATGGTGCTGGTAACTACGCTAAAAGGTGGGATAGGAGTAGTACGGTTACCGTAGTTCTTGACTGTGATAAGTACTTTATAAAAATTGATGGTCAAGTGAGAACACGCAACCGGCAGTACCTCCATCAAATGTTTACTAGTTGTCACAGACATAAATATGTTTGCATTATCAAAACTGCTGCCATCAGTCCCTAGCAAGCAAAATATCCCAATCCAGCTAACACACCCTGCAGTTGCAATAAATGGCACAGCCATTACAGTCAGTTTCAACACCGCATACAGCAAATCGCAGTCAGACAACTATTCAAGATACATTACTATCCCATACGTTGGATATTGCCTCGCCTAACCGTCTTCAACTGAAGATTTGAATCATCAACTTGTGATATGATGAACGAGGGAGAGGCGACAAAGATTGAAAAAGGAACAAGAAAATGTTCAACACCGGACATATTACACAATAGTTAGAGCTGGAAGAACAGATGAAGTGAAAAGTTATCAAGAAATTGAACTCGGATCACTTGCCTATCTTGATGGCGATAGAAACCAGAGTAATGAAACATGAAGTGGTGAATATGGTTTGGAATTGAAAAAAGGCAAATTGGGGAGGGCATAGAGAACAAGACCAAGAAAGAAATTAGTAGGATGAACAGGACAGACAAGAACACGTGCCAAATTGAAATAGGACTAAAAAGATGTATAAAGAAGGCAGCAAATAAACATATTGGGATGTAGAAATTGAAGACAGTGAACGTGGAAATGGCAGACAAAAAATAAGAAACCTTATAGAATATAGAGATAAAGCAAGATTTGAGAATAAAGAGTCAGCTGGGATTATTAAAGAAATTGAAGAAAAGATCCCCTTTGTGAGTCGAGAAGAAAATAGAAAATTAGAGAGAGAAACTGGAAGACAATGGTACTTACGAAAAGATGTGGGATATGGTGAACAGATTTAATGGAAAGAGCTGGAAAAAATATGGTGAAGTTCAAAACTATACGGTGAGAGGTATGGGAACACTGACAGTAAAAGCAAATGCATTTACAACTAAGTATGTGCCAATAAGCTGCTACAGTTTACCCTATAACAAGAGAAAGATGAAGAGAGAGTTCCTCGAAACTCTTAGCAAAGAAGGTCCAAAGGGAGAAGACAGCTGTGATATAACATATGAGGAAGTGGAAAGAGCGTTGGGAGAAATTACGGAGAATAAGGCAGCGGGTTCAGACGGTATTCATCCGGGGTTTCTTAAGAAATTACCGGAAAAAAAGATTAAGTATGTGGGAAGGGTGTTCAACAGATTATAGTATAAGAAGGCAGAAGTACCGCAGATGTAGAGAAGTGATCGTGCCGCTATCAAAAACCGAAAGAGACCCAACGGAGGTCGGTGTGCCTGACATCGTGTGTATGCAAATGGTAGAAAGAGTAATAGCACACAGGTCAAAGTAGAAGATTGAAAAGATAAATGGCCGAGTGAGTGGCATGCGAGTTTTAGATCTAGGGAAAGTGTCGTCGATCAATTGATAAGGCTGACTCAAATGGTGGATGATGAGTTCCAACGTAGAGAAAAACAGTGCTGACCTAATTCGACTTTGCAAACGCTTATGATACGATATTATAGAGATGTTTTTTATGGAAAGTTGACTAAGACAGGAATTTCAAAGAAGATAATTTGGTTGATCAAGAATTGATGAGCAATAGATTAGCGAATCGAAATGTGAAGGAAGTGCTAAGAAAGGAAAGAAGATTCAAAGAAGGATTACCCCAAGACGCGGTGCTGTCATTACTTCTTTTCTCTGTCTTTATCAATGACTTACATGAGGAACTAGGAAAGGAAAATCAAGTCAATGTGGGCGACAGGAAAGGCTATTAAAGAGAATTAAAAGAAAATCAAGAAGGCAACGACGATAGTGGGGAAATGGAGTAAAGAGGGGCTAATGCAAATGTCGATCTCAAAATGCTAGATAATGGTGTTCTCGATGGTTAGCAAATATACAAACAAAAAGTGAAATGGAAGATGAATGGTGCAGATATTCAGAATTATGTGATGATCTTCACGGACGGATTGATAGAGAAAGGCTGAAAGGATGGCGGGAGTGCATGTGTGATAACCATGGGATAAAAGTGGTAGAAATAAGAAGCAAACCAGTTGGAAGAATATGCTCATCGTTTCAAGTGGAGCTGAAAGCAATAATACTGGCGCTGGAATATCTGAGGGAGACGGACGGATGGAGGAGTACGAGAATAGTTACGGACAGCCAGGCAAGCATAAAAGCTGTGGGATCGAATGACGCGAAGAGTGGAAATAAGTTATTGGAAGAGATCGAAGATATGTTACCAATGCTGAAGGAAAAGATGGTGACATTTACATGGGTGCTCAGTCACTGTGGGTTGACGAGCAATAAAGAGACTTATAAAAAAACAGAGAAAGCCCAAAATTTAGAACAAGGAAATGAAGATTGTATGATTGAGCGGATGAAAAAGAGAATTAGCGCTGGAAAGAAAAGGAAAGAGTTGGAACATTAAGATGATGTAAGAAAAAGGGATGAAATATGAAGCCGAAAAGGGTATGAGATATTCTTTTAAACTTAGATTTAAATGCATTTATAAAAATATGTTTAACTGAAATGCATAGAAAAACGTAAAAGTATACACCGTTTGGTGAAGTTCACCTGCCTCAGTTATAAAACCGCTGTGCAGAGAACACATAAAAAAAGAGGTTTGAAATTCTATTGGTCGAGACAGACTGGGAGTTGAACAAGAGCGCTATTTAGAATAATTTTATTATCTAGCCAGTATTTTCACTGTTATCTGTTATTTTCTAAACTGTTAATTAGTTATGTCCATTTAGTTCAGTACTGGCATTATTCACTCACAAATTCGTTTCCTCTGCGCTATATTTGGTTTCTTCTATTGTATAAATATTATTGTGTTATTATCATGTTGACATACATATATACCTATTATATTATATGATTGTATATGTATGTACTATAGTATATATAACGCTGGTCGTCATATTTTAGCTTATTATTGTAATATCTATAACCTATTTCTGTACATTTACTAACATAGTCGGTCGCTGTCAAAATTAGTCTTCTGCACTCTTGTGCTGTTTTCAGTTCGATAGTCTATAGAGCATGTTGTACATGCAATAATAGGGTAACTCCCAATGATGGTAGGACTGGTTACTCCACTTTTTTGGGAGTCTTTCTTTTATAAATTATTTTACATGATATAAGGATGGTTAGTGAAAAGACTGGAAACAGAGACAGCGGAATAAAGTGACAGGGTAGTCAACGTTTTATTACTGCTTATATTACTGCCAAATATGTTATATTACATACTATGATTAGGCTCCTATATTTTGATAATGATATTCGGGATATATAATCTAATTCTCAAGAAAAAAACTCATAATTATGTGTTCATCTAAAATAGTAATGTTGAATATTCGCCAAAAAAAATTATGTTCATCAAATGTGTTATTTTATTTATAAATTATCTGATTTATTATGTCTGGTCAATACTTTATACCAAAGAGTACATATATAGATACATATATAGTTATATAGGTATGTACTCTGTGATTTATACGTTGCTTATAGTGTTCAGCATATAACAGATCCATTCCGATCTTCCAGCAAGTTTGTCTGCTGGCATTTCATTCTCACTATTCCATAATGACCTTTGTAAACAGCGTTCAACAATGCAACTGTAGTGATGATGGTATTACGAAACGATTTCATTTCTCGTTATCTGATTGTTATAAAGAGTGAGTTCATCTTTAGTATTATAATAAGATAATATTCCGGCTGAATCTTTCTTTTTTATAGACGATATGTGAGTAAGTATTCTTTTATTTGACTTAAATGTTTGTTGGTCTGTGAATGTGCGGATTGTCTGATAATCGATGCTGCTGCCTTTTGGCTGCAACCGAAAACTGAAATTTTAGACTGTTGTAGTCCTATAGTGCTTAGTTTGTCACATATAGTAAAGGAAGACGTGAAAGAGTGTCAGAGGCAATGTTTGTACATCCTTTGATGTATATATTCAATGATATAATCGAAGCGAGATAATCTCTCAAGCTAGCAGTCGAACTTTGTCAATTTCTTCGTCGAAGACTGATGACTTATTAAAATGCGTAAATTGCTTGGGATCTGTTTGAACACAAAAGTGACGCCCTGAAAGAAATGTTTCCAACCGTTCACATACTTGTCACAGGCAAAAACATATTTTTCATTGACAGCGAAGTTTCGTACCCTTTACTAGTGTGCGAAGCAAATATAATGGGTATATAGTGAATGTTTTAAATCTGTGAATGTTCTGCACCTAGTTCAACGTCAGAAGCGTCAACCCATACTATGGTTTGTGCGTTGAAGTCGAATGTCGCCAGGTATAGGTTTTCACTTATCGTTAGACACTTTGTTTGAATGAAGTGATCTGTGACTTACCCCTTCGAAAATAAATTACTTTATGTGTTATTAGACGTAGCGGCTCTACTAAGTCAGCCAGGTGAGGAATTAAATCTAAAAGATGGATTACTCCTCTCATGAAGGCTTCCACTTGTTTTAGGGAAGTAGAAAGGGCCATTAATTCGTGGTTATAACCAGTCAATGCGGGTTTGGTTTGATGCCGTCTGCTGATGCTCTGTGTACTAATTGACCAATCCAAAAACATGAGCGTCAGCATTTAGCTTGAGACTGTTAGCAGTTTTAATCATTAATACTAAGAAGAATATGCCTATATTTGAACGATAATAATTCAACTAGAGTGCATTAAAAAGCTCATTTTTTATATAACTGTAATCACCAAGCGCTAAGAAACAAAAAGCGCCTAATATAAACTTTGAAAAGGTTTTAAGACCCTTTTTATGGGAGGTTAATTTCAATGAAAATTTGTTTCTTCTTCTTCTTTTCGTCAGTCTAGTTGGTTGATATTGACGTTTTATAGGAAAATACATGTTCTTCATAAAATTGATATTTTTAGAATAATCGTTAGAATTGTTATCAATAAAAGCAGTACAAGAGTCTTACCTATCAATATATACCAAAATAAAAGCATAGATTTATTTTTTAAGTGAAAATAAAACAACACGTTATACAAACAATTATATGAGATTAAACCAAAATGTAACTATTTCGAAGCAAAGCGAAAAATATACGAAAAGATATGTTTAGATTTTATTTTGAAAGAAATGTTTAAATTCCTTATTCCAATTTTTAAACTAAAATCTACAAAATTTCGTATAAATCATACTATTTAGGAAAAATATAATTTTTTTAGAAATTAATCATATGAGAAAATTCAAAAACGATGAAATATGCACAAATATTTGTTGTACTATTTCTGGATTTTATCAGTAATTAAATTATTATTATTTACGTTGTATGCATGAAATTAGATTAATATAGAAATATTTTAAAATAATGAATTGATGTCTAAACAAAACGACCGCGTCTCAAAAAGGAAAGCCAAGAAACGAACTCCCCAAAAGAAAAAATCTAAAATGATATTGATGATAGGAAGTATAACCATTAAAGAAATTGATATAAAAATTACACCAAGAATTAATTGTTACAATACTTGCTGTTTAAAATTCATGAACATGAATTATAAATTATCAATCTAAGCGATTGTTAATTCATTAAAAGAGTGGCTTTATAATAGCTGTCAGAACTTTGCTTTCGTCGTTCAATTTGATGTGACTACTATATCAATATCAATTTTAGAGAAAACTCGTGCGTTGCACAGTTGTAATAACAGGTAAAACAGGTTTGGGATAGTTCATCTCAGAAGAAAACAAGATTGTGTAATCATTTTAAATCACTCGTAATTTGAATGCCTCCATTCTGTTTTGCAACAATGACTAACACAGGTTGTTTTTGTGATTTCTTTTATTGAAGACCATATGCCAGCGTTGAACTTTGTCGTTAACTGCATCTTTCTTTGCAAAATGAATAATCATGAGTTTAGGGACAGACGGTTTGGCGACACTTGATAATGATATATTATGGAGATGAACTGAGTATGTCCCGATTTATTTTACTAAATTGGATATTCATTAGTATATTCGACTATTAAAATCAGATGCGGGCTGTGATTATCATGTTGTTTTGTAAGTTTATCTAACTAAAGTGTAATAAAATGAATCTATTTTTATATCAAGCACACGAATTAGATCACGAACAAGAACTACAGATAGGTAGTTGGTCTGAAACAACATATAGGTCAGATGGCGTCTGGATATTTGTAAAGGGTACAGTGTTATATAAAATATATAAAGCTATATATCAACTATATATTCGTTACATTGTATATATATACAGTATTATATATTCTAATAACGTGTTTAATTGTGAATCCGTCGAAGTAACGAATAGTAGCATGTAACGGACTGAGAGATACTACGTGAGTATTGATTCAAGATATTCTGATTGAGCGTAGAAATCTTAGATAATGTATCCACTATTACGTTGCACTGAAAAGTTTTGAATTTGTAGTGAATATTTATTAGCATTGGTGTCCGATGGCTTAGAAGTTCTAGTTTGACAGTGTAAGTAACTTTACTGATTTTTTCATGCAATTTAGACATGCACATACTAAAAAATAATCAAGTCTTAAACAGTTTTGGTATGTCTTTTTGTATGCAGAGCACTGTATTAAATAAAGATAGTAAATTTACATATCTTAAAAGAAATACATTCAATACAACAATCAATCAACAAAAATATGATTGGCAAATAGCTAATACTTCGAATACGCCTAGATATATTTTAGTAGCTTTTAAATAAACAGCAAATGCTTTTTACTACAAATATTTATAAATTCTGATTACAAGGAAATAATCCAGAAAATAAAAAAATAAAAAAATACAAGTAAGATTAAATCAAGATAGATATCCTCAAAAATCAATTAATATTGAACCTGAAAGTCATCATATTACAGAAGTATTTTTTATTATAAAGAAATATGTAAATATTTGGAATAATCCCTCAATTTCATTGTGTAGAGTTTTATAATAATTATCCTATTTTCTGTTTTGATGTTTTAGCTCAGGCAGAGAATTTAACTAAGAATGGTACAAAATAACTATACAAATAACTATTCAGCTTGAACAAAATACAGCAGCTGCTCTTAACATTTACTTTTGTATTAGAAGAATCAGAAAATATCATTAAAGTAATTGATGGTCAAATGAGTAGAACAGAATTATTATTTTTAATTAAAAAAATGCCGATCAAAAATTCAAGTTTAGAAATTAAATTAAATAATATTATTAACAAAAATGGATATGTAACCCACAAAGGTAAAACATATATTTAACAAAAAATAAATTAAAAGAATTACGAGAAGAGAAAAAAACAAGATTGTATACTACCTCTTCTTACATTACTTCCTCTCATCTTTGGGGGCATAGCAGCGACAGGTGCGACAATTGGGAGAATAGCACAAGGAGTTAAAGCAACTAATGAAAAACAGCAGCAGATAAAATGCAAAAAGAAACAGAAAAACACAATAAAAACGAGAAAGAATGGTGTTACCAAAACCTGGAAGTGGGTTAACTAGCCAGAAATATGGATTAGGTATAGATGAAATAATTAGTACTATAAAATATTTTGGAAAGAACTTTTCAGGAGAAACAAAGAAAGCAATTAAAAAAGGATTAACATTTTTAGCAGATAAAGTTCATGTAGAAAAACAAGGAGATGGATTATTTATTCGACCATATAAAACAGGGGAAGGGTTATTTTTAAATCAAATGAATTAGGTGATGGTATATTTTTAAATCGAAATGAATTAGGTGATGGTATATTTGTAAATTCAAAAAATGCCTGAACCAAAATTTTATCATAGTAATATTTTTCCCAAATAATCTTAATAATTGGAGATTTTGGGAGCAGTAAAAAAACATCTACTTTTTAGAATGTTAACAACACCAAAAAATATTTGATTATAATAATATTTTCATTTACACAACTACAACTGATCAATCGTATTATCAGTTTTTAATAGGTTTAAATTATCTTGATAAACAAGATATACAAAATCTTTTAATATTTATGAAGAAGATAGAGAGGTTCAAAAATTTCCAATTAAAGATTTATTAAATGAAAAAATAAAACAAGTAAATCCAGATAAAAACCAACAAGAATTAGAGTAGGAATCATAAATAATGTAAATGATTTGAATTTAGAAAATATAGATTCATCTAAAAAGAATTTTGTTCTTTTTGATGCTTGTGTAACTAATAAAAATCAACAAGTTCAACAAAATTTCTTTCCAAAAGGAAGACATATGAATTGTAATTGTATTTTACCAATCTCAATCCTTCTATGGATTGGATAGATCTTTTATTAGAAAGAATGCAAATTGTTTTTTATTCTTCTGTCTATGATAGAAATTTAGCACAAATAATTCAAGATCTAAATATTGGAATTGAGAAAGATGAGTTTAAATAAATATGTAAACAAGAATCGGATAATCCAGATGAGTATAAGTATGTATTTGTAAGCCAGTAAATGAAAGAATAAAAATATATATTTTTGAAGCTAAAAAGATGTCTAATTACGCTAAAACATTAGAAGAATTAATTAAAAATTAAAAATCACTTAAAAATAAAATAAATTAATAAAATCAGGAATACAAGAAAATATGGAAGACATGTTCCAACCAGTTACTACAGGTAATAAAATAATAGAAAGTAAATTAGATGAACAAAATAAGCTAGCCATAGAAAGAAATAAAGTAATAGTCGCTAGAAATGTTATTGAAACGGAGAGAAATAAAATTCTTCAACAAAAATTAGATTCTATTCAAAGTGGAAGTCAAGATGCAGTTAATATTTATTCAGAAGCTTTAATAAAACTAGATGGAATACAAAAAGGAAATTTAGATCAATTTGATTTATTAAAATTTATTATGGGTGATGATTATAAAAAAAGATGAAAATAATAGATGAAGAACCTAAATTACAGAGGGGTAGATTATCTGGAAAACTAATTTGAAAATACTTTCTTACAGTATCCTTTTCTATACTTTAATTTATACCAATCTCAATTTACATTTATTTGTAATTTTAATATTTTAGTTTTTTTATGATTAAATTGTTTCTTTCAACTTCTCTTTCTATTTTTTTAATATCGAATGCTTTTAGAGTTTTATGATTCCCTTTAACTCCGATTTTTGGTAATTATTTTTGTGATATTTTATTATTAGTATTATATTTTAACTTTTGTTAACGAATTGGTATTGGCTACTTGAGTTCTTATAAGATATTATGATAGCCCGTTAACAGAACCCGATTAATTTA
>JAYRBW010061931.1:0-30505 GCA_036023295.1 Invenusta paracnida | reverse complement strand
AACAGTATGATCAATCGAGCAGCCAGGTAGCCTAATCGTCTGAGGCGCTGTACAAGCAGTGTCTTGGGTGAGAGGGTTCCTGGTTCAAAGCTTACATTCTACTGACGAGACCCAACCAGGTCGAAACCGGTCTAGAATTAGCTATTCTCGATTGATCTACTGTGTTCTCTGTTTAAACATCTATTATATATAAACGTTTTTTAGTGAATAAAAAGAAAAATATACATCAATTACTTTATTATGCTTAATTAATATATACATATATATAACATATAAAATTCTTTCAGATAATTTTCTGGACAAGCCCAAAATTGTAAAATGGTTGTTGTGGAAAAACAGTTTAATAATGGGTATAAATGTTATTTTAATAAAATAGATTAACAATTATTTGTTTAAATAACATTTATACCCAATAAACTGTTTTTACACAAAGATTTTTTTAAATTAAACCCAATTTGTGTCCAATTTTGAAAAAATCTTCATATTTTTAAATATAATTTCAATTAAATCAAATCTTCCAGCACTCTTATTCTTATGGCATCTTTAAATCTTTCAAATAATTAATATGAAATGACAGATCTATAAAAGTTAATTTTCTATTTGTTGAAAACATTTTTGTTGTCGCTTAGTTTATTTTTATATATACAGAATTGGAGACATCAAATTACAAAATAAAATAAATTTTATTATAGTAATGAAAAACAAATTATTTTGGAATTAATTCATTCATGATTTTGTTCTCTCGTTAGGTTATTTATATCTATATATGTAATATTTTATTTCCAATAGTAGATATTCTATAATATTATATCAATACTATAGAACATACAAGAGTGGAAATCAGAGTCAGCCTCTAGCTTACAACCGAACAACTCGTATATCCGAGCGTAAACGGTCCCCCTTATATCTGAGGCCTCTTAATACAGAAGTATATATAGGGTGTTTCAGCTATTATGCCCGTTTTTAAAGGAAATTTTGACAAAAACCGTTTATTATTAACAATAAATAAAGTATGTATATATATAGTGCAAATTTACAACAGGAAATATAAAAAACAGCAATTGTAAATAACCACCAACCTTGTCGGTGATCCCTTGGCAATGCTCGACCGGCCAACTTGTTATATTGCTTGTTCATCACCGCCATTGGTCTTGAATAAAACCACTTCTTGTCTGTATGTACTGTACGCTTTTTGATGGGAGGCACATATCGATCAGAAACAGATTTCAAATGAAGATCCTCAGTGATTATTCGGTAAATAAGCAGATGATTGACATCATGTTCAGCTGCTAGTTTTCGACAACTAAGATGTGGATCTGAATTTACTTGCTCCGCGATGATTGGTATGCGATTTCCTCGAACAACTGATTTACGACTTCCATTTTCTTTTCTTTCCAAACTTGTACGCAATCCTTCACTAAGCTCAAGTGCAACTTGTTTTGTTCTTCGTTCAGAGACGACGTCACCCCAAGCTGTATTAATAATACGGTGAATATCAACTGCCAACATTTCATTGTGTCCTAATGTTTCAATTAGTAGATTTATATCTCTTTTTGTAATAGCAAAATCCAGATTCTCTAAGAATGAAGTACAGCGATTAAAATGAAAATGATTTTAGAATAACAATCATAGATTTTTTGAATATTTGAACATATATAAAATTAAAGATTTCATAGATATAAATATCATACATTGCATTTTATCACTGCAATATAATTTGATAACATAGATATTATTAAAATAACAATACAAATTGAAAGTATGAAAATGTTAAATTTCTCATCTAAAAACGACCATAATAGCTGAAACACCCTAGGTAAGTACAGAAATACACACACAATGGACCATTAAAGAATATTGGAAAGCTCTTTAATAATTTATATAAACATTAAAAAAATGTATACCAACAAAATAAATTATTGTAGGAAATCAAAAAAAGACATTTTATGAGATAAGATTATCATTTAAACTAGCACAAAGAAGAAAATAGTTTTTAGGTTTTTGAACAAATTATTAATTAAGAAATATGGGAAAACAATTTTTTATTAGGAAGATGATACAACTTCATTCATAAACATGAAATATAATTATGTACATATACCTAATCGGATTAAGTATTATAATAAACTGTATTTCTAAATATTGTAAAATCACGTAAGCGCATTAGAAAATAATATAATTCAGCGTGTTACTTATACTTCATTTTTATTGTTTAGTACATAATTATATTATTTTTATATAACGCACTATTTTATTCTACTATAAAATAACGGGGTTTGTGTATATCAAATTAATCAAATAATCAAATAAATTTGTAATATTATTCAGTTTTTTTTAACATATATTTATATAATGTTATTTCCTAATATGATGATAATAATTATTATATAAGCAATTATAATTAATAGTAATTTATTTTACAATGGTTCCAAAAATAATTTTTATTCGCCCTAAATATTAAAAAATAGAGAAAATACAATAATATATCACGCAGAAAACAAAATATCAATATCATTAAACCCATAATATAGATAATTAAGTCTGAAATAAAAAAAAAATAAGACATATATATATATATAAAGAATATTTGTATATATATAACTTTCTAACAATATTTATAAATGTTAACAGTAAATTATGGCTTTCAAAAATTGCTACTGATTTTTATGTGATATTACAACCATTATTTGACATGATAGAAAAAAATATTAGCAGCTCAATAAACTTGGGTATAAGTCAGTAGGATTATCATTAATTATTCACGAATTAATGCTTTGTCGGCCACCGCCCCAGTCACAACTTTCTGGTATATTTATAATCTAATATTAGAATAGACAGTTATTGAGAATAATTGAGAATAAAACATTTATAAATCAATACTAGAAATATACCGAATATGTAACAAATTATAGATATAGTGGTTCCATTGTAATATATATGTCAAATATAACATACGTATCGATTGTATATGTACAACTTGTTTTGTATATAGATATGCACGTATATTATTTTCCAAGAAAAGTAATAATGCTACATTGTGTGTAGCATAGTAATTATATTGAATATATGTATGAATATTAATAGCTACTGCTAATAATAACCGCTGCTTTTTGTTACAATCACTATATCGTAAACTTCTATATATACTATTATCTCAATAAATACCTTTATATAAACATCAATTTATTTAGAACTAAACAAATCAAAACATAATTTATCAATTAAGATTTATTTATGAAAATATCATTATAAACATAGTTATATGCAGTTTTTAACTAATTCATATGTCAGTTGAATTGAAGATAGAAAGTAAAAACAACTTGTTTATATTAAATATAATGTATCTTCTTAAAAACTGAAATTTTTAATAATACGTTGTTATTCAAATCATTTTTTAAGTTATTAGGAGAAATAGATTTAATCGTATAAAATAAAGTTTTTGTTTTGTTAAAACAGATTTTTTTTTAATATCTCATTAGTTTTCCTTTGCTACATCCAGAATGTTGTGTATAATATTTATCCGAACCAAAAAATATATAAATACATGTCAATATCATATTGTATCAGCGAGGTCTAAGTTGAAGTAATTAACTTCTTTTTATGTTACCGGTGGATTTCATATTATAAATTGTTTGCTTCCAGCACTATAGTCGGTGTTTTTCATGTTTTCCCTTGTATATTTTACTGCAGAATATATCTAATTAGAACAATATAAATTTAATCAACTAAATTGCTGTGTGCTCAGAGTTAACTTTTAAGGACTAAATTATTATTTCTCTATTCTCTTCTGCTTTAAGTTTTGCAGTATCGCAAAATTAAATTACATATATAAAATTACACATATAAAATACATATATATATAATTGTTAAAACTTAAGATTTTAGCATCAGCATTTTAAAAATTAGAATAATATAATAAAAAGTACAAATATTTCTTTAAATAAAAATTTAAAATATAAGATAAACATGTGTTTCTTATTAAAGTCGGACTAGTTTATTTTTAAAATATTGGATAAATGTATAAATGTTGTCTAGTAATTAAAAGTATATTTCAAAAATTGATGGAAGTATAGTCAAATTATAATAATGAAATAATAATAGAAATTAGGTTAAAGCAATATTTGTATTCACTTGACAATTAAAAAAATATGTTTACAATTTTTTATGATGCTAATATAATTAGAAATTCAAAACAGTGGAATATGAGTTCCTATTGCCATGGCATATTTGTAATTTAACAAAATACACGGTATATCCCGAATACTGCAACTGATTTAACACTAGGATACTTACACTTAAGATTTTTCTAACCAGTAGACATATATGAATATTTAGTATGACGTGCATAATATATATAATAGTATTTTTAAATATCTTGCGCCTTATTTAAACAGTTTTCTAAATAGATTAAGAGGTCAAGGAGCAAGATAGAAGAAGCTGAATATAAAACAACAAAGCAATGGGGCTACTATGTAGTATATCATCGAAAATAATGTTAGCTACCTATTATAAAATTTAAAATAATCAAATAGAATATTTTAATGTAGTCGCTATATGAAACATGTCGTTTCAAATATGTATTACATATATTTTTAAACTATGGTGTCAAAAATATCGCAAATAAGATATAATTGAAGAGAGTTGAAATTATGTAACGCTTAATTTTAAGATACGTGCGAATATAGATGTCTATTTAATTTATTATCATTATGTTTTCAATATTGTTAGTGTAAATCACAGCGTTTGTGTATGTTTGTACATACTCAAATAATTGAGGCTATTAAAAAAGGTCTTTATATATTTCTTTCCAAATTTTTGGAACCTTATTTTAAACTATAAAATTCAAAATTATAAATGATATTATTCTATAAATTAATTACAAATAAATATGAAATATTTTTAAATATGAAATATATGTGAAAAACTACAATATAAAAATATTAAGCTTAAAGCATAACATTTTTATCTAATTTTTTTTTAATTTATCTCAATCGCATTAAAGAAATGCATTTAGAGTGAAATTTTCTCTATAAAAAATGATGAATTATGAAATTATGACTCATTTTTCCTATGAAAATATGATTTTAAAACTTTTTGTCTAGTAAAATTAATTTTTAAAATATTTTCCAAAGGTCACGTGTTAGTTTATTATAAAGATATTTAAGTACAGGTTGAACACCTTTTTATTTATATCTTAAAAGATAACTTTGAATTTATTCGTTTAATTTTACTGTTAAAAACAAGATATATAAAAATATAACTTAGTACGATACTACTCTGTTTGAAATCTATAATTTTCAAAAATATTTTTCGGATAAAATAAAGGTTAAAAATAAATTTCTTTACAATGAAACAAATATATCCTAAGCCAATTTAAATTAATTATAATATTAATCTCCCTGTTAAGAAATCTCTATATATATAAAATTACTATAATTATTAATATTTTTATTTAGCAAATTAAAATTCTGAAAAACAATAACAAACTTTGTAGAAAATGTAGGTAAAATTTAAAAATTAAATAGTTTGATTTTAACAATATGTTTAAAATTATGAAGATATTTTTCACTACAGCAATGAATAAGTGATGCATCCAAATTGGACTAATAAAATCAAACGTGTTTAATAGTATCAAATATAATAAATTATAGAATATTATTTGGAATTTACTGTTGTATTAAATATAATAGTAAAAAATATAATTCGAGTTGTTCCAATATATTTCATATATGTTATACGTATAAGAGAAAATATAAATATCATTTAAGTGGTAACTAAATAAGCACTATATACTCGTAATATATAGCCACAGATATAAACGTTCATTGTTATTGCAAATAATACAATTTATGAATATATAAAATATGATTTTTCAGTACTCCATATAATATAGACTTATTTTTCAAAAACGACCGAATATTGTCTAGAACCTTATACAGTATATGACAAAGCGGTTAACATTACATATTTACAATTCTTAATTACTCGATAATAATAATTAGATCGTCAATTTATTCTATAACATATAATATAAAACATAATATATAAAACTTATATAACCTAATATTTAAATAATAAATTCTATATAATCTCACAAAAGCTTAATATAAATATCATATTTTCATCAATTTGTTAATTGTTAGTCTTCATCATGAATACACAAGCGCATGATAATCAAATAAATAACTAATTATTTTGTATTAAGCAAATGAATAAAAATAATAATTCCCTTAATTTTGTTTAAATAAAAATGTAAAAAATATTTAAAAAAATACATAAATCTTATTTAAGTAAATTATATATACATATACGTATTAGCGGTTTGAATATAATATACATTAATTAAACACGAAATTTATCCTATGCTTTATAATTAAATAGTTTCGATTGTGTTTTTAAGAAGCGTGTGATATAGAAACACTTGTTTTAATCTGCACTCTACCACAGAATTATTGGAAAACAATTGTTATTTGATAATTTTCGAGATGCATGCCTCGTAACCAAAGTTATAAAACTTTGTGTATAGTAAACAGTCCATAAATAATTCAAAAGAAATATTCGCATATAATATATATAGGGTGTTTAAAAAAATATCGTTTTCTATTTCAATAGAATTCATAAAAATCAATGATATATATAACAACTGAAATAAAGAATGATACGTCATCAACTGAGCCTGGGGAGAAGAGAATGTGTGTAGTCTGCGGCACGTCCAAAGGACAGCAAAGGAAATCAAGGACAGTGAACGCGTATCTTTAAAAAGGAAGGAAGGTTCGGGAAGACCAAGGACATCACGTACTCCATAGAATGTTGAAGCTGTACAAATAATTGTGGAAGAAGATCCAACTCTTTCATTAGATTACATAAGCATTGTTCTCGACTTACACGAAAGCACGGTGCATAGAATTCTAACCCTTAATCTGAAGAAAAGAAGCCTCTGTGCACGATGGGTCCCATACGAATTGACAGAGGCACAAAAGCAGTTACGAGTGACTGGTACTCAGAACATACCAGATACAATCACCGGTAACGTTCTTGTCATTGACGAGAAATGGCTGTATGCTAAACCTCATCCACCTCAACAAGATCTGTTCGAGCATGGGTGGATTCGTCTGGTGATCGTACAACAATAGCTTGACGTGGAATGTCTGCAAAGAAATTCCACATAATTGTTGGGATCAACTTCGGAGGTGATCACTACTTTGACGTTCTACAACCGGGAAAAACAGTCGATAGCAAACGCTACATTGCATTCTTAATGCACATTCTATATGTTCGACGACAAGGCACCAGCACCATAATGCACGACAATGCTCGGCCACATATCGACAAACTGACAAATGATTTCCTCCGATAGAATAATGTTGACAGAGTCCACCAGTCTCCTTCTTCATCAGACATAAATCTGTGCGATCGGTATGTTTTTTGGAATATGGAAGTACAGGGAGCAAACACCGATATTTCTGATCGAAACTCTGCCCTGCAATTTCTGGAAAACTACCTTGAGCAATTCAGCCGTCACAAATTGGAGAGAGAATTTACGAGGAACTTCGCGAGGATCTCCAGAAGATCATTGATTTCAGTGGAGAGAGATTACCTAAAGTGAACTGGAACTGTGCAGGTTTTCTATATTTAGTATTTTATAATATTTTATATTCAGTCTATAATGCTTTAATACATTTAATACACTTAAAACTGTTTTGAATAGCTTTTTTTACTTTTTTAAGGACAACATTGTCATTAAAAAATGATTTTTTTTAAACACCCTATATACGTCCTAAACGTCCTAAGTATAATCTTAGGATATAATAAACAAGACAACTTGGAATATTAAAAATGTGAAAAAAGCATGTACATAAGACTAACATTTGTTGCGTCTTTTTATATCATAATTATTTGTATCTAAAACTACGTTATTTTAATAAGACAAATTATTTGAAGAATAGTCTTTAATTTTTTCATTATACAAACATATACTATAATTTTCATATACATGTTAAAATTGGAAAGTGAGGAAATAAAAATAAGCAGTCAATCTATGTATTCAGTTTTGCTTATCTACATTCAGCAATACTTTAAAAGTAGTAACTTAAAAACCATAAAAAACAAACCTGCAAAAAAGTCGTTTAATATGTGACTTTTAGGATAAATATTCAACTGGTTTCAATATTATTTAAAGAAGTTAAAAATATTTTTTTTAAAGTAATTTACATTCATATTTCATATTAATAGAGAAATAAATAAATAAATACCAATACATAAATAATAGCTTGTAAATAGTAGACTTGGTATTGTATTGTTAGTTTGTTTAAAGATATAGATATTTAATACTACTTCCTTTGGTCTTCCATAGTCTATTTTATTGACTATATATATGCATTAGATTAAAGATTAGAGTTAAAATAGAATTAAAATTCTATATTCTATTTAATAATATTCATTTAAATTTAATTCTATATATGCATTAGATTAAAGATTAGAGTTAAAATAGAATTAAAATTTTATATTATATTTAATAGTATTTATTTAAATTAATGAATTTAAAGTTATTAAACTTATTAATAGTTACTAAAAATATACTACAAAGTATAAAAGCATATTTGTGTGTATATACATATATGTATAGCAATTATTAAATTAATGTTGATACTGTAAATAGAAATACTAGTGAAATCCATATATAATTCAGATATAATAGATAACTATACGTACATTAGTTGATACATTTATTTAAAACATCATTTGTATATAATGCCTTAATTATTGTTCTACGGTTTTTCTATACTAAATTTGATACTGCTGAAATGCAAAAAGGATAATTAGAATACTAATTAAACAGCAAGAATACAATAAATTATCAAAAGCTTAACGAAATAAATGTGAATTATAAATACAGTTTCTTTTTTATTTAAAAAATATATTTTATAAAACATTTTTTAAGTAAGTTTTGTAACATAATGTACGTATTAAAACATTAGCGTCTTTCTACTTCAAGATCATTTAAAAATCGATTGTTTGGATGCGTATAATATTGTCAATTTTTATTAACTTACCACTTATTATAACATAAATTGATTTTAGTGTAAATAATGTCATACATTGAATTTTGGCGCAAAAACATCTGTAATTAGAAAATAATTATTTAAACTATAGAAACCATGCATTCAGGAAATACTTAAACGAAGAATATTATAGTAGTCCTTGCAGGCATTAAAACAGATCAATAAAATTTTTTGTTTTTAATTTTGATTTTATATACTTATTTAAAATATTTTAGTTATTGATACCCTCTTTTGCACTAATTAAAAATATTTGTTTTTTGGCCGTCCTTTAAAACAAATACATTTGGATTCGCCATTGACTTCAAATATAACATCTAGACTAAGCACGCGACTAATAAAGTGTAATTTCTGTTTTGGTAAACAAAGGCTCTAATAAGAAAGGAGTTAGAAGGGAAGTATGAGGCGTTTTCGATGTGCAAATTGTATTTTTTAATCTTTATATCTCAGAAACTGTAGCAGCTAATAAAACCAAATAATTGGCTCAGATGTGGAATTTCGACAGCTCTATAAAAATAAAACATTATTTTAGAATTCTAGAGTTTTCAAAGAGTGGCACAGACAAACCCTTCTGTTTAATTTTTGTGGAACTACATGCAAATATAAGCAATTTGTATGAATCCTGAAAATGTTATCTTTCAGTTTTGAATCTTACTGTGTTAAAAAGAGAGTTTTGTGATATTTTGAAATATAGGTACCTATACATTAATTCATAGCATACATCAATAGATTTTTAAAACAAATAAATTTAAATTAAAGTTTTTACCACTCAGATAGAGTTTCAACTGGAATTATGTTGATTTCAATCAATACTACTATTTCAATACCTGAAAGTCTTTAAAAACTATTCTTAAAATTTAATATTCATTAAACAGTCTTAAGTATAAACGTAATATATATCGTAATTGTCAGTTAAACTTAGATACTATATAGATTCTTAATTTATATAACATTTATCGAAATAAAACGATGTTCTGCCAATAAAATTAGATATATACAACGTGATGCATAAAAATTCAATTCGATTTGAAACTTTTTTAAACTATAGCTTTTATAGCGGAAAATTTAGCAATTGGAAATTTGATTCCCTTCTAGTTTTTATTGTCTAGCTTGCTTGGATGATTGGATTAAAATATGTTAAATCGCGTGATTACAGTTAACTCTAATGCGTAGCACTATATCAGTATTCTGTTAGTAGAAGTTAGTTGTTGTTTCTTTGCTTATATATTTATGTCTAATGAAAATATATTAAATTTATCTTGGCATTATATAATTTGATTTTAGTATGATCTACAATAATATAATCAACCAAGTGTCTATTTAACTTTTAACATAAAACATTTAGAAGTTACTAGGTTAAATCTGTATTAGCTATTATACAATATTTTAGTGAAATGCTTTTTCCTTTGACGAAGTTTACATAGTTATATAATATTGATACATTAAATTACTTCACTTGAATCTCAAATTAAGACAACTAAAAGTATTACGTATGATAGCATATGTGTAGTGCGGAATAAAATGTTATTCATTGTTCGTTTATAGTATTATGGTCATTCTAATGATTACACATCTAAGAATAGTTAGCACAAGTGAAGCATTAAAACTTAATTTGAATAGCACCTATAAGATAGAAGATAGAATGCGTAAGAAATAATTCAATTGAGAATTAATCAAACGCTTATAAGAACTGAAGTTATCGACAAACTAGACAAAAATCACATTTTGTAAATTGACAGAAGAAAATAAGAAAGCTTAATCTCCAATAAAATATTATAAGAATATATACCTATTCGTACATCAAAATAGTATATGCATTCCAATTTGTACATTTAGTATTCAAGACAATTAGTAGCAATTTAATGTAGTTCAAAAACAATACACAATGCAATGCAACAATATGCCGACTGTTTAAAACTTTTGGTGTAATTAACATAATTATTAAGAAGTGTGTCAATGTGTAGACTTCAATTTAAGTGAATTTACTTAATATAATAGGATCATTATATTTATTTGTATAAAATTACATTAATTTAACATGCATATTTTTATCAAAAACATTTATTTTTTATTATCCGCTTGAGTAAAATGTGTCATTATTTGTAAAAGGATGACATGAATTTTGTTAAGAATGACATTATCGATTTCATTGAAGGCTGTACGGGCTGTTTCTTTGATTGCATCTGCATCTGCTAGTTTCACTTGAATAATCCTTCTTTTGATCATTCCCCTCAAAGCTTTATCAGGTGATGTTAAATCTGGACTTCAGGCAGGCCATGGAGTGGACTCATGTTTACCAACCCACTGGTTAGGAAAATTATAATTAAAAAATTTAAGAGTTTGTATAGCTGGGGGTGGGGGAGCACCATCCTGTTGCAGATTACATTTTTGTAGCAAACCTCTCTGTAGCTCGGAAATAAATTCGTCCTGTGCAGTCGAATGTATAGCGATCGTTATTTATCTGACCATCAATGAAATATGGGCCAATGAGGTGTTCCTTGAACTATCTCAGCACAGACCATGACTTTGGGAGGATGATGGAAGACCTCATTGAAAGTAGATTCTTGTTGCTTCACATAACAATATTGCTAGCCTTTACTGATAGGTAGATAGCGCATTCATCTGAGAAAAATAAGGACGACTTTTATTTAGGACTGCGATATTTCTGGAGAATTGAACATTGTACAGAGCTTTGACGATCAGCAAGTGCGAGAAACTGCACAATTGTGGGCTTCCAAGGTTTGTATTGGAGATCCCTATGAAGAATATTTTGAAGATTTGATAGTTTAATGTCAAGCTCATCTTATAGCCTCTTGGTAGATGTTATGAAATTTAAATGAAACATACGACAGATTTTTAATAAAATCCTAATAAACCATCAAAAATTAATTTTATAACTAAATTTGAAACGCAAAAACTTGTTGCCCTGTAAGTATACTTTTTAGGCACATACAAATTAGGTTGTATTGGTCAAAATCGGCTAAGTACAGATAAAAATATTTATAAAATAACTTATATTATATATTATATATAGTTTCAATGGGATATTGTTACAAATCATTATTACAAATCTTTATATCTGAAATGTATAAAAATGAATGGTTAAGTCTGGAGATACCTACAGTTTGTGTAACTTTTATATAGAAAGTTTTAACTAGATATATTTAGGTGTCATAATAAAAAAATCGTAAATTTAAAAAAAATTGTGTTTTTAAAATGAGTCATTTTAAACATAATATAAAACGCATAATTAGTTACATTATCAAAAGTCACCTACAGAGTTACAAATTATTGAACTAAAGTTTAATTTCAAAAATTATTTAATGAAAATTGCATGACAAATTCAAAAATTTGCAAACCACGCTGACAAAAGTATTTCTACGATTTTTAAAACTCATAAGTATTACGAATTAAAAATCAATAATAAATAATTTGGTTTATTCATTTTTTCTTATATTATTAAAACTCTCTCAGTTGAGCACTCAAACAAAAGTAGAAAATAATATTAATATAATTTAATATGTGCACTTCGATACCTATTAAGCACATTATTATAAATAATATTCAGTACATATATAGCTGATACCTAATTTAATAGATGTACTTAGGGCATATTATATTATGGCAACTCTCCAAATTAAATTAATATAACTAGGTACTACTAAATTTCAAACTTAATTTTGCATTTAATTATGCTACTTTTTAAATATGACTTATTTCATTACGAATGTTGATTTAATACGACTTTTAATTATACAACTTTTTAAATACGACTAATTTACATATGACTAATTATTTACCACTTTTTCTTTACGACTTATTCTTTACGACTTTTCCTTTACAACTTTTTAAATACGATTAAATTATATACGACATTTTCTTTAATACGACTTTTCACACCCAATAGATATATTTACATTAGTTTGAAGTCTATAAATAATCGCAGAATTTCTAGAAAATATATATCTTGCGATTTCTATACTATATTAGAATATTTTGTTTAAAATGCTACGCTGCTGGTGGATTCTAATTACCTACAAACTAATATGTACGAATAAAGGTCTACTATATAAAGTATGTTGTTTATCTTGTATGGTTGGTTGGCCTGTTTGAGTTTGCAGAATGTTTGATTTGGGTAATGTAGGTTATAATTTAAATTCTTTAAGTCAATTTTATGTTAAATATGTCTAATGTTTACTAACATAATACTATATTAGTAAAAATGTATTTATGCTATGTTCTATTTTGGATAATTAGTACTTCCGTGTAAATAATACTTCAGTATAATGCTATGATGTAAAAAACCATCAAGATATTTAGAAGTGAAAATGTAGTTGTTTTAAAATATTAATACCTAAACATGAAATATAAAATATAAATATAATTTAGCCACTGCTTCTCTTTAATTAATTTTTGGATTAGCACATCAAATTATTATCAGTAACAAATACATATATAACTATCAGTTCAGGGTCGTAACTAGGTCTTAAATAGGGCTTTGGCGAACTTAAAAAGAAGGTTCACACAGGTTGAAAAAGGACACACACACACAATAACAAAATCAATTCATACATATATTTATATATATATGTATATATTATGTACTTTTATTTACTATAGATTAGTCGTGTGCATGAGTAATAAATATATATGTATATTGAGATAAATTTGATTATTTTTGCCTTACTTTTCATCATTTAAAAGAGTACGGAGACAAAATGCCTCATAGGCCTCAATGTAATTACGACCCTGTAGCTAGTAGATATGATTGGTTATAAAGTCAGCAGCTCACCTGAAATCTTTCTCGTGATGCCGCAGCTCTACACTGGCCTGAGTACCACTTTCTCCCGACACACCCTGCTTTTTAGACCGAATCGTCGCAGTTCCTGTTGCCTCCACACCTTCGGCCTGACCATTGTGGATGCGCGAAGCGAGATCCATTGCGGGCGTTGTGAGGGTGAGAACCGAGCGCAACTTGTCCACTTCTCTACTCAACTCATCAATCCGTTCTTTCTTCTTCTCCCGATCCAAACGCCCCTCCTGGAGGGTCTTTTCCAGCTCCTCGACACGTGTCTGCTTTGACTTTGCCTCCTGTTTGGCGTTCTGCAAGATTGCTTTGATCTGGTTTGCGTCGAGCATCTCGCCATCGATCGATATCACATTGACAACCACGCTGGCCCCATTTCCCATTCTGGAGGTGGCGGTAGCGGTGGTGCCAACAGTGTCCCCTGGTGATTTAATCTGACTTGTTTTAATCCCGTCAGCGCCGCCTTTGGCAGACTTCACCTGCGATTTGTCATTCTTCGAGCCGAGGATATTTAACCGATTCATTGGTGGATTTAAACTGGCCAATAGTAGCTCAGATATAGTGATAATGAAAAGTACTTTTCTTATTTTACTTTTTGTGGAGTTTTAGTGGATGGATAACTGGTCCTGTTGCAAGTTATTGTTTTGTTTGTAGTAAAAAAAACTTTTTAGAAAAAATATTTCCGTTGTTTATTGCAGGATATCTTTGTATTCTAAAAAAATCCAATAATAAATATGGTTTTAATTGTTTTCGTTTCAAAGTACTAATTTTACAGTATAAATGTAATTTAATTAGATTAGCTAATTGGAATGAACGCTAGCATTAATGATTACTCATATATCGATTAATACGGGATGAATTATGTTTCAAACATAGGTAAACAGTAGGAACATAACATAGATTTATAAATATTTCTAGTTTAACTTTATCACTGTGCAGTTAGTGAAACTAGTAAGCAAAAGGTATTATATTTTTTGCAATAGTTAAATGTAAAGCTTAATATGTTATACTTACATTAATAGAAAACAGTGTTAATCCAAAGTTATTTTATATAGCAAAAATTAAGGGTATAAAATAACAATAAATCATGATAGACATAAGCATGAAATTAGTCTTTTTATTTCATATTAAATATATTGTTTAAAAGTTTGTTTTTGGTATAAATTGTAATTAATATAGAAATAATAAAAAATGTATTTGTGTGAAACACCTATTTCCAATATAAAAATGTATAAAATAGCATTACGAAATAGGGATAAAATGATAAATATATTTAATAATCATAAAATGTTTATATTTTAAATTTATAAAATATTATGTTAAACATCTTTCTCGAAAATAATAACACAATAATTTTATTGGACAATAGTTATTCTTGAATAAGTGTTGTCTACGTATATTATTATACACTGCGAATAATTATTGCAATAAGTTCAAATACATCTAGTTACAATATTCAGTGTGACTCAATTAACGAGGAACAGAAGGCTTTACATGACAGCATATGTTGTTACATGACAGCATATAACCACCTTTTTTATTCATTTTGAGTAGCTTAAAAAATATGTCATTAGTAGTTTATAGAATAATTCCATCTCTAAATACATTTTTGAGCATATGAATGTACCTATATATATATATATAAATAGGCGTTTGTAGATAACAGAGATATTTGTTTTACTTTATATACTGCATGTATTGATTAAATTAAAAATTACTAATTACGAAAATTTGTGTTAGGCAGCACTTTGTATACAAAAGAAAAAACTAGGAAATTCGTAAATTCAGCGATATAAATTCAAGATCATTACAGGCGGCTTTCCACCACCTGGATCGTGTATCCCAATATCACTTTCACCTTTGAGCCTGAGGTAAACAACAGTTTACCATTTCTGGACATCTTGGTTCAGCGGGACTCAGGCAGATCAGCAGTTACATCGGTCTACTGAAACAAGACTTGGAGAAGTTCATAGAAATTTTTACAGCTTTTGCCCCTCTTTTTCAAGGTTTGGTTAAAACCTTGTTCCTCAGAGCCCGAAAACTCTGCAACACTTGCAAATCTGAAGAAGAAGAAGCTTTTCTCACAAACTCTTTTAAAAACAGTTTCCCTGCCAGATTTATTTCAGATAATGGCCAACCTACTAGCTCGAACAAAGGAATTGATCCCGAAAAGAAGCGGCTTATATTTTTAATTCGTTTTTTATGAGACCATAATTTGATTTGCGTTTCTCAACGCAACAGAAACACTATTGCTACTCATTTCCAGCTGCTAATCACTTGGTGCTACCTTGCCTATTCTTGCTTAAAACCTCAAGGAAAAATTCTCAATGTCAGCAATCCAACGTAATTTACAAATATAAATGCAGCTGCGGTGCTTTCTATATTGGTAAGACAACTCGGAGGTTAGTGACCATGGTGAAAAGAACACATCCCTAAGTGGCTTTAATCTAGGAATTTTGATAACCATTCGTCAGACAGTTCGATAGCCAAGCATGTTATGCAATGCACTCTCAAAAACATAATAACAGAGACAGACAATTTTTCTGTTCTCCATTGTTCAAAGTGTAAGTTTCATTTATCGATCCTTTATTTATCATTTCTCTGGAAGCTATTATTTTTGCTCATATTAAACCTAATATTCATGTACAAAGTGATTTTAATTATATGTTGTGTCTTCCATTATGCTAGTTATTGCCTCCCTGCTTACTATTTCATGCTTATTCGTGCTTCTTCGTGCTCCGTACTTGTTCCACACCCTCTCGCTTAATCCCCCTCTCCTACTAGTTTTTCGGTATCGTTTATTTAATTATGTATTTCGTCATCTTTCTTTCGTGTAACTTAACTCATCATTAACTTTATTTTATTATTGTATTCTTCACTTTCCTTGTATCAGTTTGAAAATAATGGACGAAATATGTATATCGCTGAATTTTCGAATTCTCGTTTTTTTCTTAATTACTAATAATAAAATACTACAATTTAATGTTAATACCAAAATTCAAAGTCTAGCTTGTTTTTAATGAAATTTAAATATGAAATTTAAATATGAAATTAAAATCAATTTGAACCCTTTTTGGATCACAGACTATTAAGTTTCTCAAAACTTATACATGATTACATCATACCCATGGCTATGTATACCTAAGTATTAAACAAAGTGATTGCAGAACCAATAGATATACTTACATAATATTATGCCGATTAAATTACTGCGAATAAACTTTTACCTATTACACCCTATTACAAACCGGTATTGTGATATCTATAATCAGTCACTAAGTTAGCAATACTTGGGGTTTCCATATTTTGGTTTAGTATACATATATATAAATATGGATTTGTATTTGTATTATTAAAAGAGAAGAAACCAGTATCTAAATTAAGAACATGGTTAGTATTAGTTTTAATAAAGGTGGCCTCAATAATACGGTGAATGCTAAAATTATTACATTGTAAATAAAATGAGAAAAATAAAAATTAATTCTAAATTCACCTAATATCCCAATTATTTAAAATCTAGTTTCCAACGCACCCAAATCTTCTCGAAACTTTGGTGTTTATCATATAAATTGTAATAATTGTAAAAAATGCTATGTAGGTGAAACCGGCAGAGATTTAAATATTCCTACTAAAGAGTATAAAAAAGCTATTTCTAATTGTAACATTAACAGTGCGTTATTTAATCATGTTTCTAACTTTAACCATTCTATTAATTTACAAATAAATGTACTAATTTTAACACTTGCCGTATTATCGAGGCTGCTTATTTAAAACTAACACCAATCATGTTCATAATTTAGATACTGGTTTCTTCTCTTTTAATAAGCATATCGCGAGATGTTTACTTAATTCAATTAAATAATCTCATCCCCGCCCATCTCTTCAGTCACATTTTTATTTATTGTTTTCCTGTAAGCTCTAAAATGGATTTTATTGTGTAACTTTTATTATATCCTTGTGTTAGCTTTCTTATTGCTGTTCCACTTAGAAAACATAGAAAAACATAGAAGTCTATGTTTTCCTTTCACGACTATGGTCAAAGTTGCCCAAAAGCTCAAAATATATAAATTAAATTGTTTTACTTATCACTGTGGATTTTTTTCATACGAGTTTATATTGTTAAATAGATACTATATAGGTTAACATTCCAGTTTTAAAAAGATATAAATTGAGTTTAAATTATAATAGGTCACTATAACAGTATATTCACGGACAGCATATATTTTAAAAGCAACTAAATCTGAACTATTGAGTTATTGAGTAAAAATATAATCTGCTAAGTGAGAGCTGATCTTTTTATTGGAATGTATAATATATGCATTTAATCAATCTTTACTATAGGTAACTTTATAAAGTAAATTATACTGTGCTTATAAAATTCACAAATAATCATCAACATTTTTTTTTTTACAAAAAATAGAAAAACAATATATGTTAAAACTCAAGAGTTTAATTTGATATTCTTGGTTAATTTAGTTCACATATATCTATATAGTTAATATATAACTATCCATACATATTTTAATTTAAACGTTATATCATGTAAGTCTTTAGTATTGCATAGTATACACGCACAGTTAGTTAAAAGTACCTTATTCTGAAACTAACAAAAGTATTTATAGTTATCTTACTAAATGTTATGCATGTATGCAAATGTTTGTGTTTGTTTATACTAATTCGGATAAGTTAGGTAAATGATTAAATGTATAAATCACTCTTTGTAGTTTTGTTTAAAGTACTAATGATTTATTTTGTTACGTCATAAAAGAAAATATGTGGGGCACAGTAAAAAGTAGTTTTGACTTAATTTATGTAGAACTCTAAAAATTTAACAATTCAACCTGTTTCATCCAAAGGAAAAGGGCAAAAAATGTCATTTTTGTTACAAATAATATAATTCTTATTAGACTTAATAATTCGAATACTACTAAGTGTAAAATAGAATAAATTATTTTGCTACTAAAAGAAACAAAAATTCTATGACTTCAATAATTTATCAAATTAAGTACAAATTATAAAATAATTTGATTATCTTTTTACTCACTAAATTTGGAAAAATGTATACAAATGCTAAAAATATGTTTATGAATTTCTTTTTGCTTGATTTATGTACATATAGTTTATGTATTTAAGGTACTAAAATAGCATTATAATAGAAATAAAAAATTCATAAAATGCAATAAATAATAAGAGTCATTCATACCTATAAGGTAAATCAAATATATTAACTTTACTTTGTACAGCTTCTTAAAGTAGGTATATTTAATTTAATATTAATGAAAATTATTTTAAAGATATATTATATTGATATATTTTAAATTATACATTTAAATTTTTAAATTTAAACAACATGCTACATTTATTTTTTAATAATAATCTTGTTTCATGAAATCTCAAATTTCAATAATATTACAGAAATTTACTTATATGTAGATCATATTATTATTATTATTATTTTACAACTTGAATAACATTTGAATTACAATGTAATCATAATATATTATATCACATACTGTATATTATATATTATATATTACATAAACTTATACCTATAAAATAATACAGTAAATCTCAAATATAAAATGTACACATTTTAGCAACCAATATTAAGACATTATATACATTTGGTTTAGGTATCTACATATTATCATACGTGTAATTTGCCATAAAATAAAAACGAATTTACAGAAAAATAAGAAGACTGGTAATAATTGTTATCGACTTACCCGATATTCCATACTGCAAAAAAGAGGTATGTACAATGGATTTTTTGTATATGAAAGCTCTGAAGTATTGTACGCTGTACACAATTCCAATATAATATTCACAACTAAGACAATTGATAGACGGGTCAGACAGTGATCGCTGCTGCTTATTGTATTTATTTTTATGTTATTTGTTGCAATTAACCAATATGGTGTGGTTCTAACTCCTCATTTCGCTATCCAGTTTCCGTGGCACATCGCAGCTAAACGGCTATAATCTAAATTTCATACCTATATGTGTATGCTGCTTCGTATTTATATATATATAAATATCTGCAGCAAACTTTTCAATGTCATGAAAGAAATTAATCTTACTACAACAAAAAGCTATCTGCGCGTATAATAAAATGTAATATATATGCTGGTTCAGTTAAGTGAGAGTACAGAATTTTCTATCTTCTTGTTATATACCTTTAGAAGCGATTTCTTCTCAAAATGCAGTTACTCTGTGTCGCACTAAAATCCAATAATTCAATCACTAGCTGAAGCTTTTAATAATGCACATATAGAGTGGAGCGAAGGAGAAACGATAAACCCCTTACCAACAGAATTACTGATGCAAGAAAATAAGACGACAGAAACTAAGAAATTGAGAACTCAGCTCGGAAGGCCACTCCAGAGTCAATTTGGTATGCAAGCAGTTTTCCAGTGTCACACCTGACTGCTCTAAAATTAAAATCATCCAGTAGAGAGTATAGTTATTGTTTGTGTCATAGGTGATGTTGTAGCCCAGTACACTCAGATGAACCACCAAAATTGTATATGTACGTAAATTAAATCATTGTGGTTATATTACTTACATATCGGTTATATAAGAAGTACGCATAAGTGTAGTTAATGAAGATAACATTTTGAAATAAGATGAATATTATTTTCAGAAAGGAACAAGTGAATTTGATCTGCACTTTTAGGCGTTTTTTATTTACTTGAAGTCAATACCTAAATGTATAAATAACACAGCTGAACTATAGACAGACGTAAATATTTTACATGTTCAATTTATAGTGAATTGATATATTCAGATGCCTATAATTAAGCGTATATATAATATGGAACATCTTATAAATAACACGGAAAGTGCTCCCTGTTTGACGCGATTCAAGCAGTCAAGCAGAATAAGTGGTACATAACATTTATATTAACCGTGTAGGAATTTAGATAAACATAACATGGTATGTTATATAATATGGTACACTAAACTTCAGATCTTTGAACTAAATTGGCTATCGTTCTACTGGTATAATCTTATCTAATCAGTTAGTTCTTCACCGCAGAGAAAATGTGTTTCAGGTTGCCTTGGAAGCACATTTAGTTTCTGATCGATGTTTCATTATTATAGATTTTGCTATATAAGAACACTTCAAATGTTATAAGACTGTTTAATCAAGAAAATCAAACATTCTTAGGGGCAATTAATGAATTGCATATTATCATATATTGCTTATCAAAATATATATGCTTTCAAAGATGATCATCTTAGAATTTTATTCGGCTTTACACGAATGATAGTATTAAAAATTTCTGCATGCAAATCGTTTTATGAAATATAAAATTTTGTGCTTACTAACCCTAACCATACCGAGCTGTATTGTACAGCGCTTACCTCCCTTCCCTATAATTTTAAAATTTCCTAATAGAATAGAACTTAAACACGTCGTATGTAGTTAAACAAAATGTGTTTTTTAACTTATTCTAGTGTTATAAAGGCTAAAAATTTGTTTTATAAAAAGAATATTTAATCAATTGTATTTCTATATTTAAAAAATCTAAATTTTTCCAGAATACGAGTTTTGTCGATTTTGAGAAAGGTATGCATTTTTTATACAAAACGAATATTTTGTTAGTTTTTTACATAAGGGTACATTAAGAGTGTGTTCACATGAACACCCCTTTGTGTGGACAATTGTGAATATAGCACTAGAAGTTGTAAAACTTTATTTTGGTGCAAGTCACGGAAGCTTACTTTGCTTTATTTGTTCATTTAAAAATCACAACAGAAATCACATGCACAAAATTTCATTATTTACAGTGTATCACGACTGCAAAATAATTATAATTAATTTACAATCAAATTTGTAATAAAAAGAATTATAATAATCAAATTAAAAAATTATAAGAATATGTAAAAGAAAATTATGTTTAGAACTAAATAAAAGCTTAAATAATCATAATAATATATTATCTGAAATACTTTACTATATTTTTTACTAAGTATATATATAACACTTTCTTTACTATTACTTTTTAGAAGTAGTATTGCATGTTTTGTTACTAGTTTTGAATTTCAAATGAATTTTGGCAACTGATTATTATAATTTTATTAATATAAAAATTTTGGACAAAGAATTAAAACATAGCATTCTGCAAAAATAGTTCAATGGCTATAAATTCCTTTTATATAATTAAATATAAAGGAATAGAGAGAAAAAATCTTACCCTATAAAACAATTCAATTTCTTCTTTATATTACAAAAATATAACTACTAAACTATTGATAAGTGTTAAATATAGGTTAAAGAGCATACATGTGAGTATGAATTTTGTTCTATTTTTTACGTATATCTCAAACATATACACACTTGTGTATCGATTGAAATAAAACTTAGAAGCAATAAACCTACAGCTAAGAAATATTTACACTTCTACAGTAAATGGAATTATAGATTAACGCATAAGTGGACAATCTGCAATGCAGGCCATGGAAATTTATTTTCCTAAATATATAACTACCTTTTTTGTATTTTTACGAGGGAGCTCAATGACATAAATATGTGTTCAAGTAACAATTTTATTAAGGAATAGCATGATGCATAAGTAAACTATCTAAAAGGTGAAATGGATAATAAAGGGAAACTGAAATAAACATAAATAATAATAATAATAATTCTCAGACAATAAATAAATCAATTAAAACAACGAACCTCTGGATTATTTACCATATTAAAATTAGGTGTAGCAAACATCTGCTGCTTTCTTAATAAAATGTATGTTTAACATACCTATATATTGTCATTAACAAGACATAAGAGCGAATACAAAAATATTTACTTTTCTATGGCGCTATTTTGTATAAAATAGTAAAATACCTTTTCTTAAATAAAGTTAACGTTAAAAATGGAAATCTACGTTCGTCTTTTATATACAGTCAACATGCACTATACAAATATTCGAATCAACGGAATCATAATTCTGCGCTAAGCATTTTAAATGGTGCTCTAGTTAATTATTTTTCGTGTTGCATATATTCAAAATATCCTATGAATATTATATTATACATACGAATGTCATTAATTAATATTTATACCTTGCTAATTATTATGATCTTTTATCAATATTCTTTTATTCTTCTTCTTTTCCAGCCACTATGACTGTTGTTTAAACAAAATAGTTCCTATCAATGTAACTTATATTAAACTGCGCCAAAATGGCTTCTTTATTATATAGTGAAATAACAGAGAAAATGAGTAAAATTCATCAAAACTGTTCAGACATTTCAATTTAATTTCTGTATTTCTGCACTTAGTATGGAAGCTTAAATAATTTGCATTAAATTTTTAAGCAAATATTATTACAAATATATGTATTGTTATCTACAGAACTAAGTATAGCGATTATAGGTACAATAATTTATAAAACTTATCTTCAAAATATATATATTTTTAAGATGAAACGGAAATTTACATAATAGTCACGACATGCTCAGTTACACTACCATTGAAATGAGGAAAAACATCGTCTATATATATAAGACATTTAGGAAAAAAGAAAGAAAATAATGTATACACACTTATACTTTTCGTTAAAAGATAGCTAAATAAAGAATGTTTTAATTTTTGTGTTAAGGATACTTTAAGAATATCTGCAAATTATTTTATAATGCTAAATTGTTGAGAAATTGTTTTAAATATTAAGATATTCTTTATATATATTACTATTATTTTAAAATACATTTTAATGAATATAGACTGTCTATTTGTTATCCATCTATGTAGATGATGAATGAGTGTTTTATTTCTTCGGCGTCTTTCCCAGAAAAAATGGATGCATATAGAAAAGATTTCTATATAATCTAATCCCTCCATCATGCTATCTGGCACGACAACTAAATTTAGCTCCATCTTATTGATGACAAAATGTTGTACCCAATAACAATGGGCAACAAACAAGTTATCAAAGTGAGTGAAGTAAAGTGTTGCAGCTCCATAACACTACGTTTTTCTTATCGCTCCCGCTCGCCCTTACTATTTTTAAAAACAAAACCATGGAGACTAACAAATGCGATCGATTTTAATAAAAATATTATAAATATATTATTTTTATAAAATTTGACAATATCAGCGAATGAAATAATATTATTATTATAGACGTATTTTATGAATGTACTTAATATATAATAAGTTGGAAAAAATTAAATTATTCTTTCCTTTTAACGACTTCAAAGCGTTTCATTATTTTTACTAAATTTTATGGCTTACATTTTTATTAATACTATGTAAATGCAAGATTAGATTAATAGAATAGCACATATCAACTTTCAACAGAAAATATTTCTGAAATATAAATTTTAAATCTTGTATAATTTAAATGCGATAATATTAATAATAAATCCTTAATTAATAATAATCTTATATTTTCTATTTATTTTAATATTTTAGATAATGAATGAGAAAATGTTAGCTCATAATTTTATTTTAAAATAAGGCCATTATGTTAAATTACATCAATATTGAAATGAGCACGTCAATAGCGTACTCAAGTCTAAAATTATTTCCTATATTATTAATTTTAACTCCATATAAACATTATCATAGTAAAATTTTATTTTTAAAAAAGATCATTTATTAAATTTAAAGCATATAGCATATTATAATAAATAGATTCATATTACAGTACTCTAGAGTGACCGCGTTAAATCCATATAAAAACGGTCGTTCAAGCGGGGGTGACGCTCTTTAGGGGTTCGACTTTTGTAGGTTTAATTTATGCACTAATACGATCGGCATAGGAGATAATCTTTATTAATACACATAAATAGTTAGTCAAGTACATACTAATAATATGTAATAAGCCAAATGATAAGAATGCATAGTAAATTGTTATCATTAATGTGTAATTTAGCTAAAATTATAGGTACATAGGTACTCATCGATTTAATTACCCATTAAAAAACTATGCATTAATTAACTAATTAATAAAATATAAATAGTTATACATAGTTGATTTTTGTGTGAACGAGTATGTATATCGGATTATTTTGCTAAATTTGAAATAATTTTAGCGTTAAATAATTTATTACTTTGTCATATCAAAAATTAACGTGTGCTCTACAAAGGTAAAAATATTAAATGATCGGTCAAAACCCGGTCGCTGGTCGCTCTTGCGGGGAAGTCGCACTTCAGAGGTTATTTTTAATGTAAAACTCGGTCTAACCAAGTCAAAGCGCTCACTGGAGCGGGTAGGTCACTCTTGAGGGGGTCGTTCGACAAGGGGAGTACTGTAGTAGAATGAATAGCATTAATGTTTCTAAATCGTTCCTTGCTATAAAATGTAAAGTTCTTTATTTTAAAGGTTTTTAAATATTCATAGGTGTGTAATATATATTTGTCATTTTATTAGTCAATTGAATTAAATTGATAAATAGTCACGTTTATTTATATAAATATTATACTACAATATCAATATCAATAAAATAAAATAAAAGTTTAAAAAATTATTATCAGTACTCTTGATATCATAATAACTTTATATCACCGCCATATAACCTTATTACGTATAATTCCTTATTTAAGTATTTAAATATAATTACAAGTAAATATGTAATAATATGAACTATATAGAAAGTAAGTATACATATAATGCCAGTAGCCTAAAGTTCATGAAGTGCGAAAGATATACATACTAAGTCTAAAGTATATTAAGTATAATAATCCATTTAAAGAATTTCTTTCTATACATTGAATAAGCAACATAATTATATGGATGGATGGTTGTACAGATAATCGGAAAATGTATGAGATGTTTCCGCAACTATAAAAACGAAATTAAGAATGTATATATTTTACGTTTATTATAATGTACATATATACGAGCATACATAGATATATATATATATGTATATCAAATATTCATGTTACCTTATATAATAAAAAAAATTTCGTATAACTTTTATATAGTTTTGAAAAATAAAATTATATATAAATTAGTAACATTATATAATAATGATTACATTGTAATTAGTGCATAAATAATCATATTTCACACATTTTAATAGATATAATGTCTTTAAACAATGCAGGCATATAGATAACAATATTATATAATTAGAATAAATACATAGAACATATTGTAAATATTTAAAATTTAGCTATAATTATAATTATCATTCATTTTTCAAAATAAATCAAATAGTTATCTTGTATTGTAGTTAACGTTATCAAATACCAATATGAAAACATTTCAATGACATACCATAAAATCAACTGAGTTTTAATGGTATTAATGAAATTATGAAATATTTGAAAGTTAGGCTTTTACATAAATGTATTTAAAAAATATAAGTTGTATTTTAATTTTTAACAAATATTCAGTTATAACTAATTGCACATTACACAGTAGTACACAATTATTACACATTATGAGTATTTAGATTTCTAAAGCTTGTTATAAATTTAATCAAATGTTCTAGCTTGATATATATTCAAATAGATTGTAAACATTTTCTTAAATATGAAAAACGCTTTATATATCTTGAAATACAACGTAATATCCTTTCATTAGTGCTCAGAAATTGAACACTTCACTTCAGAATTTAGAGTCCTCTGGAGGCTGAATTTAAATTCTCCATCTTATACATAGAAGGAGGGATGTGTATAAAATAGACATATACGAATGAAAATAATATATTTTGTCAACATTCTATTTATGATTATTTGTCTATCAAAGAGAACATATATTTCTTTCATTTTCATGTGTTTCAATACGTGTTTTGCATATCTTCCTCCTACCATGTCTTCCTCCTACCTAACTGACTTATTTAATGAATAAGTCACTTATTTAATGAATAACTCACCTATTTAATAAATAAGTCACTTATTTAATGAATATGTCACTTATTTAATAAATAACTCACATATTTAATGAATAAGTCACTTATTTAATAAATAACTCACTTATTTAATGAATAAGTCACTTATTTAATAAATAAGTCACTTATTTAATGAATAAGTCACTTATTTAATAAATAACTCACTTATTTAATGAATAAGTCACTTATTTAATAAATAACTCACTTATTTAAAAAATAACTCACTTATTTAATAAATATGTCACTTATTTAATAAATAAGTCACTTATTTAAAAAATAACTCACTTATTTAAAGAATAAGTCACTTATTTAATAAATAAGTGACATATACGTGACTGAACCCTTTGGTCCGCCATAGATTTTGATCAATTTTAAATTATACCAAAAGCCTTAGTTGTAAAATCTTAGAAGAAGTAGGGCTCACTTTTATGCTTTATTAATGACCTACTGGCATACAGTACATAAGTATTGAATATTACAATGAATTAAACATGAATATAAAAAATAAGATAACATTGCCACGATTTTTTTCGTAATTTTGTTGTCATATTTTTATGAATTTTACAGTTTAGATGTATACTCATGTTCCATATTTATTTATACGTTTATGCATTTTAAACAGAAAGTATTATAACAACTACATCTTGGCGCGATGTTTATATCAATTTCTTCGATTGCTGTACTATGTATCATTATTATAATTTTAACTTTTTATTTTTTAAATCTTGGTGCCATTTTTAAATAAATTTCTTTATTGGCTGTACTTCATATCATCAATATCATTTCAATATTTTGCTATTAAAGTGCTCGTTTCTTGGCTATCATTTTTGCGACGTGGTCCTTTTTGTTTGGATTGTGATAATGATAAGAAACATCTTTTCATCAAAATTGACCCATTTTAAAAAGTATATAGAAACCTTTTTAAATGCATTAAAAATGGACATTTCAATGCATTCTAGCCTGATTTATTAGTGATCAAAGATAGGCCTATTCTTCTTAGCATTAATGACTTGAGCTATTAGCATCTCTCAAGCTAATTGCTGACGCTCTTGTTCTTGGGTTAACTATGCTACCGCATGTGCCCTCCAGACAACCCCCAGGATCTTCTCTGACCATCTACATTACGTAGGTCCTATACATTATTGGTTAGTTGAGATATATAGTGGAAATTAGAGAAACTATGCTAACGTGACTAATGTGGACAGAGACCATAAGGAAGCCTAAACATTTAATTGTAAAACTAATTGTCTTATTACCCTATTAACATTTCTACTCATGTAAAAGCAATATTTAAAAAATATCAAATTTACCTTTGAAGCAGTTCAGCTCACTTAAAATCAGCGACTTCACAACTGAAACTAAATTTCAGTGCACAAGAACAATTATTGTTTGTCAACCATCTACTCTAATTTTTTAATAAAATGTTTCTTTTAATTTCGTCCAACTATGTATTTACTTATTTAACCTTTTTAAAACATTTGTTTCATTAACAATACATACAATTTATCCGCAAATCTACTTTATATTTCTTTTCCTTAACTATATTCTTATACAAACGTGTGTCATAAATATACTCGGTTCTCATTCCCATTCTGTTTTCATTAAAGAAACTTACTATTATTATTATACATTATTATTTTGTATATTATGTGGTTTTTATTTCAGACTACATAGAATCATCATGAACATGTTATTCAAATTATTCCAGGTTTGATCTATTTATAACATTTTTAAGTAAATGTTTACGATACGAATTGATGCACACAAAAATGTATATAGAATACATAACATTACTGAATATATTAAGCATATAAGTAACATGTTTAAAAAATAATAAAAGTATAAGGACACTAATGAGAAGACGTTTAAATGATCTGCAAGAAAAAAGATTTGCCGCAGTTGATTACAGTAGAGATGAAAGAAAGATAACTATATTTGATCTCAATAGCTTCTTTAATTAATAGCTTGTAGTTATTATTGCTTCAAGTTTAAGCATGATTCTAACAGTGATAATTCGGCTATTAATTAGCATTGCTTTTCTTCGAAATGTACATACGCCTAGTATTATTTTTTTGTCGGCTCTACAATAATAACTATTACTTTTAAATTAATGAAACTTTCTGTATTAAGTATATAAGCTTTCTTTGATATTTCACAAAGTAAGTATTTTTTATAAAAAAAGTATATCTTTCCTATATTATCATGTAATAGGTACTCTTTGTAATTGTTATGCATAATACTTAATATATTCACTACATTCAGCAATGCTTTCATTTGCTATCTACATAGTATATATACAAAAATTTACAATCTCACGAAAAAGAAATTGCCTGAAGATGTCTAATAAACAGAATATCTTGCAATTATGAATAACATTATACGTTTAGTTTTATATGTATAGTTTTAAGTATTATATATAAAGTTATTATAAGTGATTATATTAGGTATGTAGGTACATCTATATATATATATGTACTCTTATGCATGATATTGTGATGTATATCACATTATATGTAAATACTTCTATCCACGCTTCCTCAAAATAAAACTGATTAGCTATATTAGATTAGGGAATTTGATCACTCATCAAATAAATAAAAAATTAGAGTAATATAGTAAATTGATATTTTTAATACTCATATGTTTCTGTGTTTTTTAATGATGTACTCTACTTCTGATTTTTTCTGAATACATTTTTACGAATATTTTTAAAACGCATAATATATACAAATGATATATTAGGTATATAGGTACAAGGTTCCCACACTTTTTTAAGAAACATTTTTCTAGAATTTTCAATTATCAAAGATTATAAAAATTCAAAACAGAAATCGCAAGTGGCGCATTCCACAATAAATGTTTCAAAAAATAATATTCAAATGTTTCTATCAACTTGTTGTACATTTTTCTAGACATTTATATTGAATACATTTTGCTATATTTTCACATGTGTACTAAAACTATTATTTAAATTATGTTAAATTATTTTTTTTGTTTAAAATTACATATATTTGAATATAAGATATATGCGTTGCTTTCATGCATATAATTTAACAGATAACACCATAGAGTAATTCTTTATTCTGTGGATAATATACAGTGCAAATTATAACAGTAGTACAAATATTGAAAACAAATGGAAATCATGAAATGTAATGTTTAGAGAGTTCAGACAGAATCGTCTAGCTGCCCCTTTTTCGTTTTTATAGATGCATCCAAAGTACTTATAGCTGTTTTTTCGTAACAGTTGTATGAAGAGCATTTGATTTTATATAGTTTTCTCGGAATTATATCGTTTTTAAGCATCATAAATGAGATCATCGGTTGACGTTAATAATATGTATATCTCCTTGCAATTGATATAGTAAGAATAGCATGTTTATTTATGATTGTTATATTGTATCATATGTAATATCCTCGTAGTAAGAGGACGCGACACGATGTTTTTAGGTGTACGACTGGAGGCTATTAGATAAAGTATAAATAGTATTGACAAATGATTAACCCTTTATGTGTATAAATCTGTAGTTAAATACATCATTTTGTAACTGCATACTGCAATTCATATATATATTTTAAAATTGAAACCCATATATTTTTATTTAAGTTCACACTGCAATACGAAAGATACAATAGAAACACATAAAATTTATACATATGTATATATATTAAGTATTATGCTTCATTCAAAAAAAATATTTGTTTCCAAATCAAATTATTTTCACGAAATTTGAAAAGTAATACTTTTCAATACGAGGATATTTATTGATTCCGAGAGAGCGTAGCGATC
>JAYRBW010061930.1:0-10145 GCA_036023295.1 Invenusta paracnida | reverse complement strand
TGCATCAACAAATTCTCATTTGAAATTACATTGCTTTAATCATGAGTACGATTTATATAGGATACCCTGGATATAACCTACCTCGGATATAAAGTACTTTTTTGGATGGTCCCAAAAGAAGGATAAGAAACATTATAGTGAAATAAATATTTTGTTATTTTATAAGTAAAATGTGATATAAAGACATAAAACAACTTTTATCATATGTAGATAATATACCCCCCCCCCCCCCCAAATTTCAGTTGATAGTTAGCTGTATATTATTTAATTTGCAATAAGAGATTGTATAAGATTTGTCTAAGATGAGAATGCTTGTAGCTTATACTAGACTCTCTGATTATAACACATCTTGCACAGAGCAGTGAATTCAATTATAAACAGAAGACAATGCAATTATAATAGCACAATGTGAATAGGCTGTATCCCATTACCTGTGCTGCAGCTATCCATGCAACTTTGTGAATGTTGAACTGTTATGCAAACATAACTATGCCAGTGTTGATCCCTAACTAGTATTTCCTCTTTGTTTATGAGTCTGATTAAATACATACTAAGTCATATGTTCAATCTCACCTAGCTATTATTATTAGATTAAATGGAAAGACTGTCTTGAGGTTCATTTAGAATATAAATGATGCTTTTTGACAAACTGCAATGTAGTTACTCTGCATCTGGTTTTAAAGAGTTAATGAAATAAAAGGATTGATTTGTCAATATTTCAACCAAATTCCTATATTTTATTACATAATAACATATAATTTGTAAAATATATTTAAATAATTATAAGCTAACACTATTATTAGAATTTCACAATTTCAGTATTACCCCTGATAATGAAACTTATTTTTGCACAAGTCAATGACTTTCATGCCTGATTGCCACATTAACATAGCCATATAAATGTGAAAATTATACCAAACTGTAACCAAATAACATTTATAGCAATAATAATATTATAAATTAATGTGTTAATATAATTTATTACAATTGTTTACAAAAATGTATATACTATTGTTTTTAATTTTAACATAAGTTATGTGGAATAATATGAACTCATTTAAAAAATCAAGAGATATAAAAATTAAAAATATAAAATAAATAATGATTGTTTCAATTTTTTTATGCATATAATGCATGTAGAATGATAATTAATGTACAATACTAATTCAAAAAATATGTATAAGGTCTATGTACTATATAGTGTAAGCAGAATATATGTACATTAAAGTAAGTATTTTAACATGTTTAACTGTTCTATTTATTTAGCAGAATTCAGAGTTAAACTGTCTGCATTCATATATTCTTTGACTAGTTTTCATTTTGGGTCAGACATTTTCTTTGCCTTTAATTTTTTTGTGTTATTTAGTGAAACATTTTGCTTATTTTTTCTCTGTACTCAGCATTTTATAATTTTGGATATATTGTAGATGCATAAAAAATCATTGAAGTAGTTTAAATTATGATTTATAGCCAATATTGTACTAAATAGTTCTTTACTAAGTTGAAAAGACTTGACAGTCAAAAGTTTATCAATAGTAGGATCTTTATACATTGAAATCACTAGTAGAATATGTTCAATAAGCTGACCATAGCCTTAAATATTGCTTTGATGCATTGCCTTGTGAACAAATAAAAACACAATCTTCAATATCAACCAGAATGGTGCATTTCCTACTTTTTGAGCTTGTCCTCATTGCTAATTATGGTTTTAAATTAAAAATATATTATTTAGGTCTAGGATGCCATGGCTAATGGCATTAAATTTAAAAGTAAATTGGTGATCTTGAAGATTCTAGTGTTAAATTATGTTTTGCTTAATTTTTTCAAATCCTGTCTATTATTACTTTTAATACAAAATAAAAACAATAGATTATTATCCACAAGATATAAACATACTTCAAAAAAGTATAAAAAATCAGGTATTACAAAATTAAAAAATATTACATTAAGATAATAATGGTGTATCCAATAAAAGATATTTATATTCTCCTTATGAATGCATTTCCAGAACAGTTAACTGCTCAATTACAACATTTAAAACAACCATTTAAAAATATCATATAAATATTTGAATGATATATATATATGTAACAAATAAATAAAATTATAACATAGATGACAGGATTTGAAAAAAATTAAAATTAAGCAAAAATAATTTAATGCAGGAATTTTCAGGATTGTAAGTAAATTTAGTAGATAAATGTCTCTAAAACTGACTTTAGTATTCAGAAGTTAGATTGCATATTGCTTACTCATGAACAATAAAGTTAAAGAAGTATAATTGGTTAAAAAATCATGTGATCATTGTCAACTTACAATAAAATTCAGCAGTAGCAATACCTATATATACTACTACTATTTAGTACTAGTACTAAATTTTAATAGTCATTAAATTAAACCTTTAAACTGGGCCATATAAAGCTTAAGCAACCTGTACACTATGCATGTATAATGCATTTTGATAAAATTTTAATGAGTAAGAATGAAATTATTTGCATTTCATTGATTCAACAGTCAGTGTCATCAATATACATATGTCACATGTCTACAATTATAAGCTTACAATAAGGCTAAATAAATGAGAAACAATATTGAATAAATACTTTATGGTAGTTTATTTAAGTAATAATAGCACTAAAACTATATTATACGAAATACCTAGGTATTGCAAATAAATGATTAAACATTAAAACCAATGATATAGATAATTGACCATTACTGTTTTTAATTCATATTATGGTCTATTATTATGGTCTATTATTACTATTTTAAATGTTCTACATTTCAACAGGTAAATAAATATATTGCTAAAATTTATTAAAGAAATTTATTTTCTCATATAAGAGCACTATTTATTCATATAATGTAAATATAAAAATATATAATAATATTTACAAATATATCTAACCTATAATTAATTAAAATAATACTAAAGCATAGATATAATAAAAAATAATATAACTGGACTTTTTTTACAAAATGTTGAGCTTTTATGCTAATTTCAAAATATTTAAAAACAATATGTGATAATATATCTGTATCAGTTACCATAAAGAAATTCTGTTTGATTTTTTCTGAAACAGGAAGATAAACTCTAAAAGATGTTTAGTTTTATAAGGCAGGGCACAAATGATGTTTTGTTTACTGGGTAGCATGTATATATCTCAAATTACCAGGTTTGAACACAAACTTTCAATTTATCAGTGATTTTTACCAAAATTTTTCAACAAAAATCATTGATGAATTGATAATATTTGAAATATAATTTTATATGTTTAAAACAAAACTAATATAAAACATGTGTTTCATGCAAAAAATAGTGTTGTGGTATTATGATATCTAATGTGTTGCTGATGATCCCTATTCAGTATAACTTTGTATAATTATGTAATAATCACACCATGTTGTAATTGCTATCTTAGTATATAGGTAGGTATTATAAACATAGTAAAAATTCCTGTGACAAAAAGCACAAGTAAAATCTGCATATGCCTTTACATAATGTTAGAGTATGTTGAAAGTCTGATCTAACATTGAAATAACCTGTTTCTAGAAATATTACACTGGCTACTAACTTCACTATTAAATTGGTATATAAAAATACTGTTTAAAGCTGGATATATTTTTTGTAGAATTAATTTAAAGTATATATGCTCTTGTTTGTTGATATTTACATATTTAGATATTGTATTTCTATTGTCATATGACTTAACTAATGTTTACCCTTTCATTATATTTATTATTGCACATTTCTAAAACAGAATGACAATAAATAATTATTGTGCCATTAATGAAACTAATAAGATTAAAACTGCTAACTAATAATTTAAAAAGAACTAAGCATTCATAATTAATTCAATACTTCAGATTTTGAAATCTTTGCTAATATGTGAGTTCTAAATTTTTTTTGTGCTTTCACAATATAAATATAAAATTTGTTTGAAACAAATTGGTTTACTACAGGTTTCATTATTGACCAAAGTAAATATTTGTTTGATGATTTGATTTACTTTACTAAATCCGCTAACGCATGCACATTTTAAATATTATTCAAAATAGTTAGACCAAGTAAGATTAAGCTTTATATAGCTATATTCTTCTAAATTTTGAGTACATTCATCATTTTTGTAATTACTATATATTAAAAAAACTACTCTTATTTTATATACATTTATTTATATAAAAAAATAGTGCACAAATAGGTTCAGTCTGAGACTGAAGTCAGCAATTACAAAATATATTAAAAAAAGTATTCCATTTTTTGGAAAATCATCATGTGTTCATGTATTCATGCCTGTATACCAGTTTGCCTTTTTCAGGATGATAATCCCGGTAAACAATATATCATTTGTGCCCTGCCTAATAAGTTTGTCTATAGTTATTCATATATTATTATTATTACTATTAGTGTCAATAAATATATATATATACATATATTAAATTTATTATAAAAATAATAGGTATATACCTAAAATTATAAATTTGAAAGCATTATATACAAAGAGTAGTAAAAAGTACAAATTACAATGAAATTTGTTACTGCATGAGAGCTTGATGGTGTTCTCTCAAATATTAATAAGCACCAAGTCCAAGACAGACCAGTATGCATTTCATGTAGCCCAACAGGAATATCTCCGGCGTACAGAGAGAGAATTTATATATAAATGAATAGGAAAACTAGCAAACCTCCGGCGTACATTCTACATGAAATGCACAATGGAAGACAGAGACCTGTGTATATAACAGAATAGGACTTGAAGTCAAAGATAATGATTAATTTATTGAATAATTATAAACTAATTTACCAATTCTATAAACCTAAAAACATCAATAAATTCAGTACATTGTAATGTTTGAGAAACATATTGAACAATCAAAATAAAGCTTTATTACTCACTATCAGTAAAGTTGGTTGAATGTTGATATGTAATTGTAAATGTTATAAGATTTCAAATCTGATGTCTGAAAAGAAATCAATTTTTTGCTATAGCTGTTTATCAGTCACTCTTCACACACTCTATATGAGTACAGGTGTTGTTCTCATTATTCCTAATTTGCTATAGAATATATTAGAGTATGAAAATGTTATATTTTTAATTTTATGTTTAATATAAACATAATGTGTAGAAAAAAAATATAGCTGCTTATCAATATGTGATACACACTATAGTTAAGTATGCATGAAATATGATGCATATAATAATGTGATACACCTAGGTTTAAATAAAGGGTTAATTATTATTCATTTTTAACTTCTACTTTCTAGCTCTAAAGTAAAAGAAAAGTAAATGCAATGAGCTACTGAAATTTAGTAGCTACTAAAATGTTTTGTGAACCTTAATTTCATTTAGTTACAGCCAAAATTAATTACTAAATTTTCATAAAATAGACCCCTGGACATGTATTGTATTGTTTTGTTGTGTTAACATTTGGTCCTTGGAGTTTGAACAAAATATAACACTAACAGTAACAGATATCTTTATTTAAAGAAATACAGCATATGAAAACCTCAATATGTGTTGACATTCTAATCATGTTTTCTAAATTAAATAGAATTCAATATAGACAAACCGCATAGCTTTTTGGAAGTAAAATTCTAGAAGAAAGTCTCGTGGATAAATTTCCCAAATTACGTATAATAAAATTCATAGTTTTTAAATTAATTAAATAAGAATTATTACATGTCGTTTTAAACGCATAGTTACAATAATTACAATAATTATTATATAAAACGTAATAATTACAATAATTATAGAAGACAAATAAAATGAATAGCAGTATATAATAATGACGTCTCTAACGTTAAATTAATTTTATGGTTAATTTTAAATAAATCGTTATTTATTTTCATTAATATACAGGTTGGAGTTATACTACACATATTAGCAAATATATGGGGTTATAAGTTTAATTATTATCAAAATGTAAGCTAGATATTGAGTATTAAGGGGAAAAGTATACATTACATATACTTCTAGAATGGCTTCTTGAGATTTTCATGTTCTGTATGTCAACCGAGAAATGGATAATCCATCAAATATATATGTAAGAAATATAAGTGGCGTTGTACAAGTTCATATATTATTGCGTTCAAGGAAATAGTGCGAAAGGAGTTTAAGGAGTGCGGAGAAAAGGTTTAATGCATTCTTCAATAGAACGTTACATCGAAAGTGCGTGGTTTGATTGTAATCTGTGAACTCCTTATAGGTAGATTTAATAAGTGCAATTTCAATTGAAAAATGGAGTCAACTATAATTATGCTAATTTTTTCACATAAAAAATTGTGGTAAACTGCGGTACCGACTTCATTAACTATAACTGCAATTCCAGTTATTTAATTTGTTTATCAGACCTTGGTCTATCTATATGCAATATATATGTAAATCTGATTTTTTAAGATACATTTGAAATTAATTGCAGTGATATATTGATGCTATTGTATTTTATAGTATTACGAGCAAAGAGTCCATAAATCTATTATCTTTGATTAAGAGGGGACTGTAGTTTACTGAAGAGACCCAACAAAGTCGAAATTGTGCATTGTCTAGCTCTCCCGCGCGCAGTTGCCAGTCATTTACAATTGTAGTAGTATGCAAACTTAACATCAATTTATACTTTTCGTCATTATGCTAAATTTTTCCCCCATTTACTTTTAATAATTGTGGGTATTAATTTTTTTATGTTACATACAAATTATTTACGAGGACTACGCAATTGTTTAAATCGATGTATATAAACGATATATACATAAATATACTACAAATACAAAAATATAGGTACCTATCTATCGAAAATATAAATATTTTATAAGCATTTTATTTCAGTTTCAATTTGGTGTTTTTTACTTATAAAAGGACTATATCCATAGTTTTTTCAAAGATTCTTGTATAAAACGTAGTACCTATATAGTGTTCAGTTATTTTGAAAAAGAAATTTTTATTGCTATGTGAAATTAGCACTTCCGCAAATGTATCAAACCATAAACATTTAAAAGTCAAAATAACTGAAAACATACGTTTTAAGACTGTCATGGAGAAAGTTTTCAAAGAAACTTTGGATAGCTAGTTTTATAAGTAAAAATATATTAAAAAGTAAAATATATTATTTACAATACATAATATATATATTTTCTACAAAATATATTTTTGATATTTACAAAAAAGTTTTTGTTTAATATATATGTAAATTCATAAAAAACCTAACGATAATTATTTATGCTTTGTTCATGTTTTAAATTATCGATATAGAAAATCGATGTGTTTCAATAAATTCTGTATAAATGAGTAGCCAATATTAAGTAATACTTCATTTTTTATTATTATTATTATAAGTTCGAATATCGATATTTAAACAATAATAATGTATCCATATATATTTGTTTTACTTTATATATACTAAATATATTGATTAATTTCTATGAATGTATCATAAATATCTACAAAATATAATTAGCTACAAATACTCATGACAGTCATAGGCATTGATTATTTTCTCTCTCCTCTATAGTTAAACAAATAATTCATATCTATGCTCACAGTGTCGCATATTCAATCTGCTTAGTGGAACCCGTTAGTTAGAGTAACAAAGATAAGTCAGTAAAGGAAACTTTATTTAAGCAATACAGGGGACTGGTCAGGTAAGTGGTAGAGAGATAACTAAGATATCTCTCAACGTACCACAATTGACTATTAACCAATAAGAATAGAGTATACATTCTGACACATATTGAGTCTGACAGATGAATTAATGCTGTGGGACACCACATACTCCAAACACAAAATGTCTTTCGAATGAAGGGTAATTTTACAATATGTGTGTAATAGTATGTGTACAAATAATAAATGGAAAATACAGGCAATAACATAACTAATATGTCACAAGAATACATATAATTAAGAGTAGGTAAATATGGCAAAAACACAACTGCATATACTACAATAATACAAAAAAGGGGGTGGTATATACTTTGCAAACAAGCTATTAAAGTACAAAATTATTAAAATATTTTGTAATGTAATATCTTATACATTATTCACAATGAGCAGTGTGTATAACAGTTTGTTCGTGTTTTAAAGAAAACATAGCGAAATGACAAAGAAGCGTACTTATATGAGCATACTACTATTGCTCGAACATGTATCTCGCTGGTTGCTTTTTAAATCTACAACTACGACGAAGACCCACGTTATCTAAATCGGATTTACTAGCTACATTGTCATTACGATCAGAAAAATTCATCTTCGCGTCATCGTAAGCTTCTAGAGCTCTTTCTACAGAAATAAATTTATCTGGAGTACTAGGTTCGACTAAAGCCTTGAGATGCGACTGATTATAAGTGACTAATCTACCATCACTACACTTAATCTCGTAGGTAAAATTAGCTACTTTGCGAACAATCTTTCCGCGGAATATGTAAGGTTCCTTGTTGCCTTTCCTAATTGCTACAAGTTGCCCGGGAGTGTATTCTTTGGCTATGCTCCAACGTTTTTGGTACTCCTCAGACAAGCTTCTTCTTGAAGTAGAAATAGGATCGATTTTATCAGTGATTGAAAGATGAGATAAGCGAGTTCTCATTTCTCTACCATACAGTCGAAAAAAAGGTGTTTGCCCTGTTGACTCATTCGGAGTTGACCGGATGTCAAAAACAACGTTATCGAGAGCTTGCTGAAGAGAAATGTTCGGATTATCATACTTCAAACGTTTTAACCTGCTTTTTAAAGTACCGTGGAAACGCTCAATTGTCGAATTAGATTCTGGATAGTACAGAGAAGATAAACTATGCACTATACCACAAAACGTGAAATAGTCTTCGATCTCTTGAGAAATAAATGACTTCCCGTTATCAGACAAGATTCGTGAAGGAAACCCATGTCGAGAAAATAAAGAACGAAGACGCTTTATTATCTCAGAACTTGAAGCATCTCTCAAAATAAAATACTCAGGATACCTAGAATAATGATCGATAATAGTCAAAAGAACCTGGCCATTAAGTATTTCCGATGGTCCAGTCAAATCTATGGCTACTACTTTCCAAGGTTCGACCTGTTGGTCAGCAACTACTTGCAGCGGGGGTTTATCGCTTCTCTTTTGGTGAGTAGTGCACGCGGCACACCGTCTAACGAATTCCTCTACGTCTGAATTCATGTTAGGCCAATAACAAAAATGTCGTAACACGGCTTTCATTTTAGCCATTCCAGCATGCGATGCATGAGCATCCTCTAAAACACGACTGCGTAAAATTTCTGGCAAGATAATGCGATCACCCCGGAGCAGAATAAAAAGACCTTTGCAGTATTTTAAGCTCAGTTCAGTACGAATCTTACTGAAGGGTGCGATCGATGAGTCAGATTTATCAGGCCACTTATTATGGTGCAAGCATTCAACCACTCTGCCTAAGACGGGATCTTCTGATGTTGCAAAAGCAACAGTTTTAAGATCTACTGGCAAATTTAACAGAATCTGACAAATAGTATGTTCGACTATTTCCTGTTCTAAAGCAGTATTATTAATTGGATTCCTTGAAAGCGCGTCCGCTAAAATATTCTGACATCCCTTAATAAAACGGTATTCAGCTGTGAAATGCTGAAGAGCTAACTTCCACCGTTGAAGTCTGTTAGGCAACTGACTGATTGGTTTCCTTTGAAGCTGGACAATTGCATGATTGTCAGTTTCAATGATAAAATCCAAGCCCAAAAGAAACTTCTCCAGGCGAGTCAGTGCAAAAACTATAGCAAGATATTCCTTCTCTATCTGACTATAGCGAGATTCGACTTCTGTCAACGTGCGAGAAATAAACATAATTGGTACATTATCCTGCAGCATAACTGCGGCTAATCCAACTCCACACGCATCAGTTTGGACTACTGTATGTTTATTGGGATCAAAATACGGCAATGGCATGTTCTTAAGAATTTGCGAACGCAACACATTAAACCGATTAATATTTTCTTCAGTCCAATAAATACCCTCTTTCAACATATCGCGAAATGGTTGAATAAGCGAACTAAAGTGAGGAACGGTAGTCTGGCCAAGGTATGAACACAGACCTATAAAAGACTGCAATGCCTGCTTATCCTTAGGAGGAACTAAATCACGAATAGCGGACAACTTTTCCGGAGAATTACAAATACCTTTAGAGGACCAGA
>JAYRBW010061929.1:0-10146 GCA_036023295.1 Invenusta paracnida | reverse complement strand
AAGTTTCAATTTTATGTGCCTAAAAGTGGGGGGGGGGCAAAGATACTTGGGCCACCCCACCAGCAAAAGTGGGGGTGCCAGGCCCCTGAGCTCCTACGTCCCTGATAGATAAATAATCCATTGATTTTTATTAATTCTAGTGATATACTTCATTTTAAAGAACACAAATGAAACTGCAATAAATACTTTAGGATACTAAAAATATATACTTCATATTAATAAAAACATAACAAACAATCAATATATGTTGATCCTGAAAAGGGCCATTGTATGTTAAACATAATATGTTAAATTCGCAATATATGTGTTTGACATGTTTTATTTATGTATGTGTTCCATATTATGTTGAATATCTGTTTCATCTATTATTTTGTTCCAGACTCCTTTATCATTTTGTTCTAATAAACGTCTGATACAAAAGTAAATACTTCTTTACATATTGGCTGATGACATTAACACTGACTTCCTAAAATACATAACAAATACCAACAAAATGTAGTGTAGACCTATTTTTAATTAATAAATCACAAACAAAAATTACATCAAATTTCAAGGTATAATTGATCATATTTTATCATCAAAAAACCTAATATATTCAAGCTGGAATTTTCCTTTAAAAATGTATAATATACATATATGCTTTCATCAATATAAAAGGTAAAATAAAAGGTACAGCTGGTGATCACAAGTCGGACATATAATAATAGACAAGACATTTAAAAATATAATACAAAAATTCCAAAATAAACATTCCAATTCAAAACAATAAACAGAACAATATATAAAGACAAATTATGGGTCATACAAAGTATTACAAAATCAAATATTACCAAAGAAAACTTGTACAAAATCGATACGAACATATTACGAAAAAACGCATACGATACGAACATAATATATCTGAAAAAGTAACAAGCTGATTAAATTAAAATGAAAGCTCACATATCATAGAAACCAAAAAAATAATCAATTCATAATCAATAAATAATTCACATAAAACCTCAGGTAACTAAATTAAAAAAGCAAACCAGGCGGGGATCCAGTGGGGTGAGCATAAAGGGCGGCATAATCAGGAGGGGCGGCAATTTCGTGTAATACGGAGAGTATAAGGGTAAATAAATGAAAGACATCATTGTAAATAATGTGTTCATAGCATGTGCGCAACTATAATGGGAGGCGTACTAGCCAGTGGGGGCATACTCTCCCCTTTTACAAAATAAATTATGATACCACATGATTCGGCAGTGGAAAATATTTGTTCCATGAAATGTTAAAGTTAAACTGACTAACATTTTTTCTCTATTATAAAGCTCTGCTAAAGCGCATTAAAGCATTGTTGGTGGTCTCAGAACAGTCTAGTCCGTAGCCCGCTAGTGTGGGAGATATTGTCGATAATTTTGCGAGAAGCAACCCTCGGCGTATAAAATTAACCAGCGTCTTTCTTTAAACTTAACTCTCTAACTATGATCCATCTTTGTTCATACATATGTATAATTGTAACGTTGACAAATGTATGTAATGTAATTAAAAAAATACCTACTTTCTTTAAGATAGTATTTGACTTACTTATTACATATAAATAAATTATTTAAAAATTTTTAATAGCTGCTAACTGCTTACTTTGTATGATTTTTAAAGATTTATCTGTCTATTTTAATTCAAAATAAAAAAGAGTATAAGATGAGGGGGGGGCGGCGCGGTTGAAATTGAGGGAGTGGAGCAGTAGGAATTATGTAGATTTTACATTAGCCCCCCCCCTTCAGTAAATCCTGGATCCCCGCCTGCAAACTGTTATACAATATATACATTTAAAATATGTGTATGTGTATGTGCATTTAATTATGTAAAAGATATAAAACTTGTCTGGTTAAACCAATTACAAATAAGTCAATTTAGAATCCATGCAATATAGCTTAAGAAATACTTACTTAAAAATATATCAACAGGACACCATAAACCCAAGACAAAAACTATTGTTACTATATAAAATTAGACAACCTCTTGGTTTTCTGCTTGTAGGTCAACAGTTGTATTCTAAAATTGATTAAAATATATGGAATTATTACTGCAATTATCTACAATAATAGAGTTAATATGCTATCAAATTATTGAACATCTAGTATAATATTTACAAACCTCCGTTTTTATTATTCATTTTGACTCCTGTTGCTTATTAATGCTCTTTAGTACTAAATAAAAATGTATAATACTTTATTAATAAACATTCATATATATTTATAAACCGTTTAGATATTGTTAAAATATCAGAAAAAATGAATAAAATTCAAACAGGAAAAATAGCATTAGATATATTTGTTTGCAAATAAAACCAACAATTTGTTTTTTCTACTATAAAGAAAATATGAATATAAATTTCAATAAAAGTAATAAGTACAAAGAAATTTAAATAACATTACAGGAAAGTTCAATGTAAATGTACAGTATTAAACTAATAGATGAACAATAAATAAAATATATTAAAAGTATTATTTCCAATAAAAATTCCAATCAACTAAAAACCAATCAAAAGTAATCTTAGAAAAATAAAAGAATTTTTGGATTTAAAAAAAGTTAATTTCCATCTGTTTTAAAAAGTGTCAAGTTAGTGCCAATATATAAAATGCAAATAAGTATTTTCCAAGTAATTATATACCTATATCACTATTATCAAATTTCAATAAAACATTGGCAATAAAAATTAACAGTGAAATATCAACTTTATTGAAACAAATAATATTTTTTCTCAAACCTAGTGAAAATCATAGAACATTTATACATGTATAAATATCCATGCCTATATAATAAATATTCTTATGAGAATAACAAAATGTTATTAATGTTTGGTTGCCTAAGTCTATTTGTCTAACATTATTATTTCTAAGGTAAATATATACATTTTTACAATATAATAATGAAAAGAAAAAATCATACATTTTTTGCAATCAACTATTTTTCAAAATAAAACCTAGAAAATAAAGTACAGTATGTAAAAATATAACAAAACTTAGATGCAAGGGACATTCATTCAACTTTTCAACACCCATACATTGCATTTTTTCATGCGATTTTTAATGATACATTGTTTCATGAAAACAACGTATTTTATATATATAAACAGGTGCAACTTTTATTAAGTTTAAAATTTATATTTATAAATATTATATACAATTTTTTTAAATAATAGTCATATATGCAGCACAATACATTTATATGATACATTGTAGATTTTTATGACAAAAACTATATTATATGTGATCCAAAGATCCAGTATAATACTAAAGTAATTAGTTGTACAGATGGGTAGGTTGGTACCTATATATTGGCTGTTTATGCAAAAAATATATTTTCAAAATTTTAAGATTAGCTAGTTGATCATGTTTTTTTGTAAAAGCTATGATTTTATAGAATACATTTGTAGATGCTTCAGTTGGAAAATTTAAAATATTTTTTAAAATACATACATTCTATTATTTATAAAATATGTTTTATATTTAAAATATATCAAGAAATAAAAACTATAAAGATTCTATTTATAGAAATGAGCATTATTTTTACCTATTTTTAATATGCATTTATATAGTTACAATAATCAAAATGTCATATTTTTCAACTTCTTTAAAAATGATGACATATTTGTTAAACTTAAATAACATGAACTATACTTCCATAAAGATATGTTTTCCTTTTTGCATATTCCATAATTTATCTTGATGTATTAATCAGCGATATCTATTTTTTAGGCTATATATGCTATATATACCTTTATTGCACCAATGCACCTTTTCATACGAAAAACATATTATGTTCTGGATAATTTATCCAGCTATTTTAATAAAACTAAAAATATAATTTTTGGTTCACCTACTTTTACCAGAAATTTTGATTTATAAATAAAAGTAAAGAAGCATAGTATAGTGAACATGTGAAAAGCATGTAGAAATATCTTATATATGATTGTTTATAGGTAATATTTTTATATGTTGTGACAACAAATTTTGCGTTTTTATTATTTAAAAAAAATGTCAGTAGAGTAATAGTTTTCCTATGATTTATTTTAAAACTATTGAGGTAGCAAGCTTTCTTGCAAATAAAAAGTTTATTTCGATTTTCAGAATGTCAATAAAAGTTGTCAGAGTATACGATTTATTATTGACACATTTTATAGTGTTAATTATATTGTCATGATTCTAGTATATTGAACTACTTGGACAACGTTGCAAGTCCCAGTGCAATCTCCTGCAGCATCGAAGAAATGGACGAAAACTGGTTCTCAAGGAAGTCGAGTGTGTTGACCAAACTGCTCTCAGAAAAGCGGAAGATGAGGTGCAAAATCTGTTTAAATACCGATTTCTGAAAGTATATTAAGCTCCTTCATATGGGAAAGTTCACGCTTTTTGAAACAATTTATCATTTAATATATTTTCTGAAATAATTTTCAAGTAACCCATTATTATTTCTTCGTTTTTTTATTTGAAAGATTTATTTATATAAATTATCAACTTAAATAATAAAGAATTTTTGCTAAATGTAATGAAAACTATTAACTTAAGTAAAATGAACAGGATCACATATTATCCAAGTCATCAAGCCACTTTAGGTTTTAATGCAGTAGCAGTAGTCACAATACCTATTCAAACCGACGAATCACAATGCAGCACGTCAATCAGTAGGTCAATCTTGGATCAATTCACATCGACATAAATAATAAAACTTAAGGATATCTTGCAAAAATATTTTAAAAATAATGGAAATAATTTGTTATTACGTTTACTTACGCGTTTATAGAAGAAACATTTTTTTTTTAAATAGGGATGGAGTTTGTAAATGTCAATTTTGTTGTTTTTGTAAATTTTTATGTGTATAAACACAGTATGTTAAAATGTCTAGGTTTTGAAGAAGAGATCAATAATGCTAAAAATACTATTTCGGCTCATTTTAATGTAGGTATTCTGTAATATGTATAGTGTTGAGTATAATGTATGATACAAATCATTTATTAAATCTTAGAAAATAATACTTACTTAATTAGTACAATTCTGTGTCTGAACTTCAGTGGGTTTCATTTTATTAGTCAAAGTATTAGTACATCATATTGTACATCATTTTGTACTAATACTATCAATTTAATATAGTATTACAATAATATAAGTATTAACTTAACATTATTATGAAGAGGGTAAAGGTATATGGGATAAAGATTAGTGTCTAAATTTAATTATCAAGGGAATTTTGAACAATATTTTTTATCAAACGTTTATAGATATAAAATCGATAAATATGTGGTAGCTGCCACAGAAATTCATTCGATATAGGCGAATTCGCATATAATTTGACTTTTTCATAATTTAAAATAAAAAAGATGAAGAGTTTAACCATTTGAAATCGTTTTAAATTGTGTACATTATTATAATACAATGCGATTTTAATTAGCTATTAGTTGCATAGCTTCTACGAAGCTAGGTGGTCGAGAAACTATTCAACAAGTGTAACTAAATTATGCAAGTAGCTGCCGACTTATTTCAATAGTTATAGTCTTTTAATTACCTATAGATGCTAGCAAGAAGCAAACCAATTTATTTCATAGGTGAGTGTTATTACAATAATAGGTATAAACGTCACCCTGACCTGCAAAGCAAATTTAGTGGACGAATGCTTGTGTGCGTAAGCCCAGCAGGAGGCATGCCCTGCTTTGTGCTCAATTAAATCCATTTGCAATAAAATAGTGTTGATAACCACTAATATACTCAGGAATTGCAAACACAGGCGCTTCTTTTTTATATTATCTTATAAAAAATAGAGAATAATTATTATTTCAATATGCAACTGATGTCAAAAAAGGTGTTCAATATAGGCGAACAAAATTGCCGACGAGACAAAAAATATACGAAAAGGCCGAATATATGATATAGAAGAATATTCTTATCATTTAAAGATATAATTTTTTCGGTGCATTTGAAAAAATACGATATGGGCAAATATACGAAATATACGAATTCTACTGTAATAAATTCCCACGGAGTAGCAGTTCGAATTATTAAAAACTAACCTAATTTGCATAATGTTCAAGAAAGTTATTAAAATAACATATTATTAACAATCCATATTCATATATTATTTATCTAAGTAAAAAGGTTTTTATACTGTTTGGTATCCCTTAAAGTTTATGACATTATATGTTGTCCATTGGATACTATAAAAAAAATATATATTTGAAAACATATTACCATTCTATTTTAATTACAGTATCGCTTTAATAATTGAAATATATATATTGTTTGATTATTAACTCACATAAACAAAATGATTAATATTTTTGTTTTCCATACTTGTCACAAAACATATTTTTGTAACATTTGACAAAAATAACTTAAAATGGCACTAGTGAAAACCCGTATACTTCCACGTGCCCTTATATATACATGTACACTTTGGCTGTCAGTATGCATAAATTGCATGTATTATTCTGATATATAAATGTTTACTATTTTGAAATATATGTTATCTATATCCATATTGTGTTGTACCTTTTTAGGCTAAAGTTATACTGCAAATGAAACATTTCAATGTGTGCCAAATAAAAAAGTTTTACACAAAATTTGAAGAATCTGTGAGTTTCCATATTTAATTAGTATTAAGTAATTAAGAAATTATATTTATATTTTATTTAATACACTTGATGTATTAATATATTGTTTAATTTATATGGTTCTATCCGATTTTGGTCACGCTATTTCTCATTTTTTAACCAATAATGAATATCTCAATAATCATATTTCTTTTAAAAATTTCAATCCTGAAAAAAAAAACATTTTCTAAAGTATCATGAATCATTTGATTTGTTTGATGGTTATTTGAAACATGTTCGAAAGGGGATTTGATATACCAGACATAAAAGATGTTAGAGGACACAAATCCGACGAGGGTCTTAGAAAATGCACCATTTTTAAATGAAAATACCAAATTCAATCGTACTTCAATAAGTCTCTGAATGAGTCCTTTTGTGAAAAGTAGAGGAAAAAATATACATTTTCCAACCGTGTTATTTGAAGGATGTATATACAACTCTTAACACTTGTATCCACAATATAAAGCAACAGAAAACGTTACTGAATTCAAAAAAATCTTTTTGACGAGAACAACATTATTTCTATCAAGACATTGAATATTTAATACGAACAAACTTCTATCTTTATACTTTTGTGTGAATAATGTCTTTTGTGGTGTAATTTGAAATGTAATAATTGTTGTAATAATTATATAACTTAATCAACATAATCAACATAATCATAGAATGGCAATCTAACGTGTTTTATTTAAAAATATTATGCTTTTTACTATTGTGGCTAGCATATATCATTAAAAAAATTAAGTATATAATATGCTAACTCATTTACATATTATTTTGGAAAATAAAATGAAAAATATATCCATATAGTATTTTTATTTGTATTTTTTATCGCGATAAATATATTTATAAATCTAGAAATGATCATTATTTTTAACTTCAATTTTATGTCTTCAAAATGATACGCCATTTTTTAAGATAGCAAATCTATATGTATATATAAACTAAAAGAAATATGTATGGTAAGAATTTCCCTGCTGTATTTCACTTATACGTTTTATATTGAACCTAAATATGTATTACTTCCTGCAGCTAGGCAGCTAATAATTATGAGAGTTTTTATTGCCATCCGATTTAAAATTTAAACGTATAATTATCTGATTAAGAATGTCATCTCATTTTACTACCTACGTTTGCTACTCTCTTGATTTCAGACAGAATCTATATTCGTTTGCACACTCATGCAGAGCTACACTGAAGGGAGTTTGGCCAAGTGTTTGGCAGTTCAACGTGACGAAACTCGGCAAAGCTTCCCGCACGATGTGAGGTTTTGTCAATCGCGTTCTTATATAAAATAAAGCAGTATTACAAAATATTATCTAACATAATTTTATTATCTTTATATACATATCAAACAATTACTTATTTCACTTAATTTATTGATCATTCACAGGAATACACTTGTGACGTTTTATTTTTGGTGAAATAATGACCGAATGATTAGTTGAAGAGTTTAAAAAACTTATTTTGATAATCGTATATATGTATAATGTACTTTTTTATACATGCAGCAAAATATTTAAAAGGAATGCATATCCCACTATGACCCATATTTATATTATTCTCTTTCTGAGTTTCTATCAAACGTATATTTTATTATACTAACGTTGCATTGAACCTCTAATATGTATATTTTATAGTATTACCTACATTTTTTTCTGTTTTTCTGAAGCGTATATAGCTTCAAAGTCTCGTTCTTCTATACCCAATATAATTGAATCTATAAGATAATCCTCTCCCACCATTTTTTTCAATGTAATCTAAGTAAAATAATTTTAAAAATACGTAATCAAATTTAGATTTCTTTCGATTGCAATAGCAATTAATAAATTTGATTTAAATTTTAGGGCGTTACGTGCCATAAATCATGTACTAAAATCAAATATATGTATGAGTGCTATACATATATTCAAAACGTTTTAAAATACAAAATTAAATTGATGTTAACTCTACAATACCACTGATTACAGAATTGACTCAGAGTATCATTCTTATTCTTCATATTATAACATTAGATAGATAATATAAAGCTACTTGTACTTGAAACAATTTAAACTTCTAATATAAGGTATACAATAATAATAGGACTCTGTAAAGAACAAATATACAGATAGTAGAGTTACTCACAGAGCACCCCCATTCGGTCAACTTCATCGACATTTATCCAATTATCTGGAGTACGTTGAGTAGCATTCATAAGTATGTGTGTGTGTGTTGGCCTGACCTCGACGGAGCAGTTCAGTTAGAGGATGCTTCAGTGTTCACGCCAAATGATTGGTGGGGAAAGTCATTGGTCTGTAGCCGGACATCTTCGCGAAGACAATGACCAATCAGTTTCAAGCTCTTCTGGTGCAGAGTTTATGAGGCCTCTTAATGTTATTATCAAATATTTCAATGCATAGACACACAGAACAAATTTGGTCATTTATTATAAAAGCCAAGAACACACACTTAGATTCCAAAGGCACACTGTGGTAATCGCACATGACAACTCTAAACTTAAATGTATTGAGACAAACATGCACTCATTTCATTGACAAACATAATATCATTTATTGAAGCAGCAAACAAATCACAAACAAATTTGTAATTTTTTCCAAGAGAGGTCATGTTTTCGAGTTTTTAAATCATCAACTGCCGGAATTTACATGTGGTAAAATGAGTTCTAGACAATGTAATCATTGATTTTAATTGATTAATTATTGAAAGATGGTATTGACACTTAACAAACACTTCTGTATTATATGCTTTGTTTTATTCCATAAATTGTTTACACATAATATGCCTTCATAATTCATCAGATAAACGTAAGTTTTTTTACAACGATTATAAAACGTACTTTTCATGTAAAGCCTTATTTTGCCGATCGATAACATTATAATTTTAAAATAAGTAAATTGTGTTAATTTTTATACTCAATTGATGTAGATTCTTCTCCGATGGACCTGTCAACTGACAGAAGCACTGGACTACATCCACTCAAGAGGAATCGTTCACAAGTGACTTTTTACAAATTATTTTGTTTTCTAAATATAAATAAATTAAGGTGAACTGTTTGGATGCGGGAAGTTAAACAAAGTAGCCACTAGGAGTATCACTTTCTAAAATCTTTAATTTGTTTTGTAATTATATAAATATATAAAACATAAAATTTTGCATTAAAAACTGAGTAATAATTCAGGCAAATTAGAACACATATCGATGTCATAACCATATCCATTATTATACTTTATTATTATTATTCTTTTGGCTATAACTTGAAACCAAATATCACATGAAAAAAAATATCGACACAGTGAAATAAACTGAGCATTCATGAATTTAGCTGACAAGTTATTTCAGTAAAATAATACAGTTTCATTTAATTTTAGGCCTCAGAAATATTATAATGTTTTTTCTTTCAATTTGGCCACTTTGGGTGAAGTGATAAAAAAACAATAGTCTAGTTTTTTTACCACAACTCCGGTTTAAAACCTTGGTCGAAATGACTCCGACTAAGAGTCTGGTTTTTTACCTTGGTC
>JAYRBW010061928.1:0-10146 GCA_036023295.1 Invenusta paracnida | reverse complement strand
ATTTTGTTGCATCTTTTTCTATTTTATAAACACCGTTTTATACAGGAAATAAAGCCACTATTATTATTATTATTATTTATGCATTTTTAACAACATGCAATATAACAATTAAATACTGGCGCCCATTTCATATATTTCTGCAATGGCTGCAGTAGGTATACCACATATTATCAATATTATTTTAACTTGTTGCTTTAAAGCAGCTCGTTTCTTGGTTTCTTTGCGACGCCGTTGATTTTGTTTTGTTAATAAATTAATGCACGGAAAATAAGCTGAAAAATATCGATATATATGTATGATATGATCGTGAAATCCGAGCATGATTCTGGTAAATATGTAATGCTTTTAACTCAGCTAATTCAATAATATTTCATTGATTTATTTAACAACAATAACGATTATTTATTATTGATAATATTGATTTTCGATTCCACAGATTACATTAGAAATAGAAAGTTAGTAAGGAATTCTAGACGGAACAGGTAATTCATAATTTCACACAATTTCACATTTTTCTTCATAACTTCCAATTGACGTTATGGTCAAGGTCATGTTTAGAACAAAATTCAAGTATTTATAGAAAAAGACTATATAATTGGTAGACATTTTTTATAAACAGTAGAATATTATTAAAAATAGTATTTTAAAATGTTTGACTATAACTTCATATTGCATTTATTTCAGAATAAATATTCCTTGAGATCTATAATAATCGAGCAACGTATTTTTTGGTATGACATTTTAGTGCTTCACCAAAAGAATGCCCAACTTAAAGTGTATAATCGAGAATATTTGATTGATCCATGAGCTCTTGGCAGGTTATTGTGTGCTTGGGAAATAAATACGGTAGCAAGTATATTTTTAGGCCCGTTTGTGAAACTAAATCACAGAACATTATAGGCAGGGAATTTAATCTCACGTCAAACTGACTCAGTAGTTATTTGGCTTTCATGGGATAAATTAGTTATAGCAATCGATAAAACGTGTTTTTTATGACCGAAATTTAAAAACTTCGATTGGTAATTATTGATTTGTCCTTACTTAATATCCATATATAGGTACCATAGATATTTGTTTTATGTATTTATATGCATGTAAGTATCTAAAAGATGAATACATAATATACAAATCAAGAGGCCACAACACAGATATACGATTACAGATTAACTATTATTACCAAAGATATATGTCTACCCTATAACTACTCATTTAAACAGTATATATATGATAAACTCTATAATTATAACTCTCAGATTGGCAAAATATCGGAAAATGCATTAACGTTGGCGACTTTTTGCGGTTGCTAAATTCTATTTTTCGACATTATCGATTGCTTATTTTCTATAATGATTGATTTAAACAAAATACTGTTCTATACACATTGCGTTTCAGCATTTAAAATACAGCGTCAGGGATCTCTTGTTTATTTTTAATTTAATTTAAACTTTAATTAATTTATTATTAATTTATTGAATACACTTTCATGTGTATAGTAGTTAATGATATTAATTCATTATGCTTAATGTCTACCTCTCATATCCATGTCACAATAAAAACTCAAATCCAATTACTCATAAAATTAACCTTTAAAAAATAATTAACCTTGTTTTGAATTATATATTTCTTAACTTTTCACTGATTTCCACTAATGTTTCGTTGTATTTTATTTCTTTTTCCTATAATTTATGATGATCGATAATAAACAATAATTAAGATTTAAAGCGGTTTATTCGATGGCATTAAGCTCAGCTTCGCTCCGGTTAATTATTCATCGAATGAACCGCTATAGGACTTAATTATTGTATATTACGATATGATAGCATATATATGTACAATTAATATTCTGATGATTCTCAGAATTAATATATAATACAAAGTTGAATAATCGCCAGAAATGTTGTTTTGTTGTAACGTGTGAAATGCCTACTCATCAATACATACATTAATTCTTGTAAAATCCTTTCCTGCAGGCCAAGAATATCGTGAGATAAATCTTATCACACGTATACCATTTCTCAGACATACTCGAAAATAATAGTTTTTGCCTTAATTAACTACATATTAATATATATTAATAAAAACTTCATTATTTTTTGAAATCTATGTAAATAAACTAGAAATTAGTCATTTAGGCCATATTATTACTTAGAAAATGGTTATTTGTTTCATTTTGTCACATAAATAAACCAGTTTTACATATATTCGTTATATTTCCAACTTAATGGCGTATAGAGATCCTTATGCTTTATCTTAACAAAATATTGTAGTAAAGAAAATAATACGGCTTTTGGATGTATAAACATTAACTTGTATATTTTAACTTGCTAAGTAAATCATCTAATTCAATGTTTTTCAACACATGTATTAATAGTGCCTACAAGTACAACTGTTAGCATATTCAATTTGATGTCGATTTTTAATCATATTTCTAAATTAGTCATAGTACATACATCCAGCTTGTATCTGTTTTGAGCTATGTATACAAAAAAGTAAGTTCAATAAGCTTCTTCGACATAAATATGTATTATAATTACACGTTACATAGAGTCGAAAGTACATCACCGATTACATTGAAATCAACTAATATACAAAAAATAGTCACAATTCGGACAAATTTAATATGGCAGCCCAGCTCTTTCCAGATTCGCGATAAATCTCTTTTTAATACGCGGGTACATTTTTTATCGAGAAAATCATGATAAACCGGTGAATACTAATTGTAAATCGGAAATTTGCGCATAATCTGTCTTTATTGAATTTGTTATAATTGTGCTTTTGAGAAAGAAAATAGCCACTTGGTCATTATACTATTATTCTGAGGTAGACTATAAAGTATGACCCGAAAAAAGTCTCCATCAAAATATGTATATACATATATGTAGAGATCTTTTGAAGCACGCATATAATACCAACAAATGTTTACTTATTATCAATCCAATTATTCTGAAAGATAAATACATACGTAGAATCGTTGGTTATTGGCTCATTTGTACTATTTATAATATATACTTCTGCAGACAATCAGAAGAACAACCACTTAAATATATTGGATTTAGTTTGGTGAACAGTAGTCTCTTGTATTAATTAATTATATATATATAATAATAATAATATTACAAATTGTATGTATTATACAACTAACTATTCAACTGAAACATGATCTCCATAATTTTCTGTGGCTGCTTTTTTATAAACACACCAATAATAATAAAGGAACATCGCCAGCTGCGCAGTGTTATAATACAAAACTGTTCCCTTCAGTGAAAATCATCCCCATTTAATAGAAAGCGTTTGACAAGGAACGCAGTCTGTTTTTCTTCTTCCATACCAGTATGTTCGAGTCATTAAGTTAATGGGATGTGATCACATTTCTTAGCACGCAATCCACCGCAAAAGCATAGATTTAGCGGGCGAATCCACCCACCCTCCTCCTAAGTAATGCTCTTCTTCGCTTTAATAAACAAAACAGAAGGCAACAATAGGCACCTCTAATTTAATTGAATATGTAATATTATATTGAATTCCAATTTCACTCAATGTAGCAGCCTATAAGTCAACAAACACTGATATAGGCGCAGTGTGTTTAGCTTATAAATAAGGCAGACACTATTTTTTGACAGTCTGTGGTCCCTTGTGTTTACCGAGCTAAACAACTATGCAATTAATATGTAATCATTTTCTGGAGTTTTCGTTTTGTAGAGGCCTTTAAAAAGCCGACGTTTTCACCACCAGTATTCCTGGATTTTCATGACACGACATTTAAATAATTAAAAAGAAAAAAGAGATCGCTTGAAAACACTATTTTTCTAATGTAATCAAATTTTGCGACTATTATATTTATTGCCCACACTTAATCAACACAAATGTATTCCGCACATTATTTTAACTCCCCCAACTATTACGACTGAAATAAGAGATACAAAAGCAGTTTTGTAATCTAACATTGTACACTATAGATAATGTATTTAAGCAATGGAATAATCAACAAAAATAGTATAGGAAATTATTATTGTTGAGTAATAAACATAGAGCAAACACTCTTATTAATAATACATAGTTTTATGCTACTATCATAATTCACCTAAACTAATTATTGATACCTTATTAAATATAATATGTTGTAATTATGAAGTAAATGAAATTTTCACAGCACAGATGTAAATAACATTTTTTAATTAACATTATCAAGTAAGAAATGGTTCATAAAAGTGGAAATTTTTTATACATACTACCGTATTGGTTCACTATTTTCTACATTTCACTACCTATAAAACTATCTGTTGCTAAAATGTTACAATATTAAGTATATATAATCAATAATAGTGGCTGCTTTAATGTTTTTTTGGTCGAGAGAATAATTTAAATATTGAACCATAATAAATGTAGCATTTTATAAAAATTATCGATTTAATTAATCGATTTTTCAGAGCATCAATACTGAATCTTTGTTAAAATGAACGCCAGACTTGACTAATTTAAAAACCAACATACTAAAATATACAGCAATATAAATTACATACATACGATTATTAAATAATAAAAAAAAACAATATTGTGCAGATCTAACATTGCTTGCCCAAGCCAAACATGAAATTGACTAGAAAGCATTTTGACTAAATAGAATTCTTTATTTCATGAAATGCAGATAGATGATTAGCGATGAAAAATGTTGAAAATGACAAGGAAACTTGAAATGGAATTATTTAAAAGTCAGCTGGCTCATCAAGATGATATATGAAATGTACACGGTCACATGGATTATAAAGTGGCAATATGACGCTAAAAACACGTACATAATATTTAAATAGTTATGATAGTTATTTATAAAATATATTAAAGGTGATGCTCGGGAGGGGGGGGGGGACATTAAGCGTCGTCATCGTCGCTATCTTCGTCGCCTTTAAGGCCCCCAAAAACAGCACATGGAATTGATTGCTTCTCCAGCGCCAAATCTGCAAATAATTAGTAAAAGACATCTCTTTATACAGTATTAGTATAATATATTACCTAAATAAAAATATGAGTAGTACACTGAAGAAACTGTGTATAATTGTCAACAGAATATCATTTTAAAATATTTCTAGCCGTCGTAATTTAGTAAAGAAAAATTTCCTTTATCAGCTTTTTAAAGTATACAAATCTATAATGAGATATTATAACGCTTTAGTTTAGCTTACAACATTTTAAATTCATATAAAGTATACATTTTTAACATATAAAATAATAAGATTTGAAATAAAACTGTAGTATGCCTTTTTCATGATAGACACTACTAAATTAAGAAAGACAACTATGAATCAATCATCATCATGAGTCAATCTTATTGAAAATAAATCAGAGAAAAATATGCAGATATACAAAACACATAGTATATATATGTAGATATAGACTTATTACAAATAGTTTTCTAGTGTTGTCTGTCATTGCGGCCGTCTTGATTTCTCTGAGCTCTATTCCATTCTGATTGTCTTTTAGAATTTTCAGGTACGTGTTACGGTTTCCCTGGCCTTGTCTGAGAGCACCAGCGGCCTGCCAAAGTGTAAGAATGCTGACTGGTTGCCAACTTCTTATGCAGTGTCCAACAAAGTGAAGTTGTCTTTGCCGGACTGTTGAGGATATTTTGTTTGGTCCGCTGTACAGTTTGGTGTTCGTCAGATATTCTGAGCAGTGGATGTCTCTGGCTTCTCTAAGTAGTCTGGCGTAGCAGCCATCAATTGTTTTACTTGAGTATTTGGTCCTAGTCCAGGCTTCGCAACCATAGAGTTGACTTTCGATGGTTGCCTTAAAAAACACGTATCTTTGTCTTTGTAAAACAAGTTATTGAAGTAGTCAGAGAAACACAAGTTAAAAATAGAATCGTACACAAAGAGTAATAATAGACAGTTTCAACTCTTATTGATTTCATATACATCATGCGTAATTTTTCGTCAATAAAATCTTTTTATTTTAAAAACATATGTTCAGTATATATACTCATACAATTTTAACACACGTAAGTTGTCTGTAAAATATAATTTAATATATGTATATCTAACTGTTTTACTGCATACACTGCTTAACTGAAATTAAGTATGAAAACAATATTTTGCAAAAGCGTTTAGGTAGCTGAAAAATAGTATTATAAACTGCATACAGAATCAATAAGAGTGGCACCTCTGTATATAATTACTCTATGATCGTATATATGTGTATTAATAGGCTCCAGATATAATTCCTTCAATTTGTTATTTCAATAATCTAAAATAATTCTAGCAAAATTAAAAATCTATATTTAACATATCTACTACTCCTTTAACAAGCAAGTAGTATAAGCCATATTATAATGAATAACTTATAAAAACTATGGATTGAAATTACCCGCAGGTGCCGCCTCTTCATCAGAATCACCGCTCGCTTCAGACTCCTCATTATCTCCGCTATCGTCGTCATCGTCATCAATATCGATTTGCTCTGGGTTAACCGTCTCAGTTGGAGCCGCTTTTGCCTCCTCACCACCACCGCTACCCTGCGTGACACCCGCCGATACAAACTGGATTCCACCGGGGATGGTTTGCGCGCGCTTCGCCTCTAGAGCCGCAGTTTCCAGGCGTTGCATGTCGTTGCCAACAGAAGCTCCGCCGTCTGAATTAAAAAGAGGCAGCAGATAGATAATATACAATCAGCACATGAACTACATCGTAGGCTATGAATCAGTAATATGGTGTGCTCCATAAACTATCCTCTTGACTTTAACCGAAATATCAAAAGGCACTCTCACGTTCCTCGCGCTCTCAACGATGCATCATTCAGGCCCATCAACTCAGCTGTTTGAGCTGTACCATTGACAGGAATTATAAGAGTCAGGAAGACGGATTTCACAACATTTTCGAGCTTATTGGATTGAAATTTGTCAACCCAATTTGTATAGTTCTGGGACCATATCATAATATGGAACACATAAGCCAATTATCAGTCACTTTTATAATAGAATTGGAATATATGTTGTCAATGATTCAAAATATTAATTTGAACATAGTATAATTAAGTTTACAATGCAGCGTGTCATGTGTTGCATATAAAACAAAACAAACTTATTATGGATAACTGGATGACTTATGTTGTTAAAGTCTAAAATGATTTCATATCACATCCTTTAAGACTTTAACAAGATAAATCAATAACAATTCCTTTCAGCAAGCGGAAAAACTTAGAAATGTTCCCTTCAAAAACTCATTCAATCTAATAAACAGAAAAGGTAATACATTATTTACATACTACACATATCAACTACTCCCGAGGAAACACATTCTAGAAGGTATAATTAAGTCATGTTGTTGTCAAATTTTCCAGTCATATTACGCCCCATATTACAATGATAGTCAAAAAAGAAAGAGAAAATTTAATAAGAAAAAAAACGGACAATCTTGATTGGCAGAAACACGCAAAAAATAGATCACATAAAGTTTTTAGGAAAAGAGGGATCTTAAATAATTCTGGTTAACAGTCAACGATTTTTTATAACTTGTCGACTGACTGATTTTCCAGAATATTACTGAATAATTTCTAATGGCACGTAAATATATTGATGACTGTGTGAGACATTAGTTTTTATGACATAATTATGTGTCATACACGTAATACAATACTGACATATATTGAAATAAACAGCCTGAATGAAAAATTCATTTATAACAAAACAGGTTTTAGTTTCAGTGGTAATTGTTAATGAGATAGAAAGATAAATCAAGATAAACAGCCAGACATCAGATAGATTGACAGACAGACAGACAGACAGACAGACAGATAGATAGACAGAAACAGTACTGACCTATGGTTCCCATCTGCGCGGACATGAAGTTGACTCTTGTGTTGTATGTGGCTTGGACACTCCTTCTGATTCGTAACATCTCTCTCAGGGTATCCTCATTTCCGTGCGACACTTCAAACTCCTTCCATGTCAGCCAAAACTCTCCGTTGGTCTACACATTAAAAGGGGACACCGTTTCGTTAGATACGCTTTGTGATCATTGAGTAATTCAAACTAAAATAATGTTATGACAAAAAATGTCACAATACAATAGTAAATGTATTATAACCATTGAGATATAAATAACTTATCAGCTATATACCTCCCTAAATGTATAAGTAAGTGAAATTGTTTCTTGTTTATTTACTAAGAACGTCAATAACATTTATTGGATTCATTTCTAAATATATTAAAAACGAGTAATTTATATACATTATATATAACATTAAACCACATTACATTCTTCATGGATTCGTGTTGGAGTACTCGTCTAACTAGTCTTTATTTTGTCTGTTACAATTCCGGAGTGAATCGTAGTTTCTATTCTACTTATAGCTTGTGGTGGTCATTAACCTATTCTACTTGTATCTCTCTAAAGTCGCCTCTATTCTACTTATAGCTTTGTGGTGGTCATTAATCTATTTTACTTATAGCTTTCTAAAGTCGCCTCTATACTACTTATAGCTTTGTGGTGGAGTCATTAATCTATTATACTTATAATATAGCTCTACTCGAATACATAGAATATATTATTGTTCCAATGCTTAGTATTCTAAGATGAACAAGTACAAAGGTATATCTCTAAAAGGAGTTCCATCCATCCCTCGCTAGTTTAGAACAAAAAGCAATCCCAGTGGAGTAAATGTTATGGAAGAAGAAAACCATTACAAATAGTCAAGGAAATGCTTCTTGTTTTACAAACTCATTTTTAAAGTTTCATCAATTTCTAAATTACATAAAAACAAAACTTGCAAAGCAAGGGCTGAGAAAATAATGTCTCGTTATAATTAAAGTGACTGAATTCTCTTGAGAAACAGTCGCAATGCTTATCATAACAAAAAGAAACAAAGTCACATTATGATAAAAATATATTCAATAGACTTTAAAAAAGGAAAATTTAGAATTTGTTATCTTTTTCTGTATACATTTTGTAAGAAATTGTGTTGTTTTTTCCTTTTTTTATTGCTATATAATAATGATTTATTCATTAGAATGTTTAGAAATTATTTATTAGGCTGAATCAGACTGCGTAAAACAATATTGGCCGAAATAATATTCAGTTCAATCAGTCCAACATTTATGAGCTATCATGGCTGGATACCTAATTTGCATTTCAAAATTGAATACGCTTTGAAAAAGCAACTCTACATACACAATTTTTGATATTATAAGAAAGAATTGAAGCCACTAAATTAATACAGTTGAGCTAAAAAAAAGAGTTTCATCCCTCAAATAAAATGAAGAAAGTATGAATTATTTTTAAAGTCACAACTGGAAATCAACGGGTACTAAAATTTTACAACCGCCTTTTATTTTTGTAGTAGGCGATAAAAAGCACAATATTTAATCCTCTCCTTTAAGATTGAAGGAACAAAAAGTATAAATCCCCATGGAAAACCTTTTCTTTTATTTAAATGTCAGTGTGACAAAGTTGAGACAACTGTTTCTCGATGCTAGAGACACATCCGAATAATAATAAGTAGAACCCAGCAGGTCACTGGCGTTGCCATAGAAAAGCCGTCTCATGGAAGACAGAGGAAACTCAAAGTAGAGCGCTGAAATCTTTCAATTAGACGGTGACACAGCAGACGACTTACTTTCTCCAAAGTTATAGAGTTCGACAAAAAAATCTGTCATTTGTATAAATAATGCCTACACAAATAACATTGTAAAACTGTCTCTTTACTTCAACTTTTGGTTTTTGTAGAAAGTACCACAACAGAAATTGTATTCTTTCCAGATATTTCATTCCCGTGATAGTAAAACGACTATATTGATATATTTTGAAATAGTTGTTTTCTATATTAAAATGTAAATGAGTAAGCATACATGTATCATACTTAATTATATGAAAAGATATTATCTTGATCACAATCGCAAAATGTGCAATATTTTCAATGGCATCTAGTTTAGCTTGTGCATAGGCTTATTAATTTATATGACTAAAATAACTTATTTTTAAAAGGGTAAACATATTCCATTACCAAATGAAGTTTGAAAAAAGGGGGAATTTAAAATCAATAATAATCCAATTTTCATTATCACAGAAGAAGGAGCCAATTATTTATAATAAAAGAGAGGCATTTTTGGAGCAAAAGAAGGAGCCATATTACATTAATTACACCTGAAATGCATGCTAT
>JAYRBW010061927.1:0-10146 GCA_036023295.1 Invenusta paracnida | reverse complement strand
TATTTTAAGAATAAATGTACAACAAAAATATTGCGGTCATGTATGACGCTTCGTCTTTCTAGGTACCTATATAAAAAATTCAGTCTTCCTAGTGTTAAACTACAATTTAAACTAAAAATAAACATTTTTGTTATTCTGAAATACATTTCTGAAAGAATTGTTTTACAGTGATATAGATGCACTTTTGTTTTGGCGCCTTTTTGTAAAATCTTGCCCCCCCCACTGAAAAAGTCTAGGTACGGCCCTGATATTGTTTTTAAATTTCGTTATAACTCCAAAACAAAATTTGATGCTCGGTTACTTTATATACATGTTTTTATAAGATGAAAGTTAAATATGAAAATGTTTACCAATTGCACCTGAATAGGTATATTTGGGGCAATCGAGAAATTATAGAACACACTAGGTATTCTATCTATGAAATGTCTCTTACAAAAAGTCAAAGTTAAGAGAATTGATTGAAAAAAATAAGTGAATCCATTTCAGGCGTTTGGTACAATGTCTAGTGATGTTTCATAGGGTTTCATATTTCACTTAGTTAATCGGATTACCGTCTTATCAGAGTGTTGAAAATGCATTTTTACCGAAATAGTATCTTTCGAGGCTTGTAATAAATAATAGACAAGAGGAGTTCATGCTTAATATAATTAAGAATGACGTGTTTAAAAATCGGAAACTACCGCTATTTGAGGTACCAAATATTAATTTGTAGTTTCATTTAATCAGCGGAAGTTTATTAAAATGCTTCCGGATAGGTTAAAAATCGTGGTTTCAATACAATATAAACAAAAGAATTGGTGTATGTAAGCCATGAATTTTTGGGAACAACTTGTAAGTATATTTATTAACCCTCTGTAATTAATTCATTGATACAAGAAAAAAGCGGATTGTGGAGATAATTTTGAATTTAACGCCAGTTGGTAGAAAGAAGTAATCAGATATAGGATGTAAAAAAAATATTAATAAAATTTCTCCCCTCTCCTCCCCTTCCCTTTCCTCCCCTACTTCCCTATCTTCAATAGAAACGCTCTAATATCTCTGAAATATCTCCAGAATATTGAAATCATTGCTTATCTGTCTCCCTTAAAGTCGCGCGACGCAAAGTTATTGTATCGATTTGTTTTTGTGACTGTCTTCAAAGGGGAGCGCCGACCACCTTTTTGAGAAAGTAATCCACGCAACTCTCTCGGCATATGCTTCTACTTTTTTGTCAATCAACTCTTCAGATGTCTATAATCTAGTGGAATGTCGACTCCTAAGGCAAGATTCGACCTTGCGTAAACAGGACCATGGTACAGATGGTTTCCTATGTGTAATTTGTGTAGCTATTTTTTAAACAATCCTTTTTAATGGCAATATATATCGCTATATAATACAAATGATTCATATTATTAATTTTATTGCAAAATTAGATGAACCAACTATACTGTTTAAGTTAAGCAATACAAATTATTCAAGTATTAGAATTATTTAACCTTAAAGTAAACATAAATTTCATTTAAAAAAAATGTGTTACTTGAAACGGGCTAGCATTAACAGAATTTAAAATTATTTTTAAATTCATTTATTTTTGTTTTCACTTTTTAAATTTTAGACATCAGTATATCATAACACATTAAGTTTCACACCCCAAAGTCAGGGTGTCCAGGTTATTTTCAACAAAACATTCAAGTATATTCAAGTGTATTGAATTTAGAGAAAAGTATAAATTCTCATCGACTAAATAACTTTTCATGAGAGTAGGTAAAATGCTTGATAATCTAATCAAATGTCAAATATAAAATATAAAATTAACTAGTACATATATAATAGTACTATAAATAATAATATATATACAACCTATCCTTAACATATGAATATTTCTAATTTTCATATACATATATACTACATCTAAATTTATTTTTGAATAAATTAAACAAGACAAATTGTATAGGTATGATTTCTGAATATATGTCGGTTAAATCAATACAATCTAAAATATTTTGCCTCTTTTTGTAACATTTTTTTTTTCAGTTAACGATAATTTGCAAAACATAGTCAAATATAATAGAAAAAATATATATAATTTAAAATAATAATCGTCGAACTTTCATTTTCGTTTGAATAATTCTTCTAGTGTGATTTAATTCACAAACAAGTTATTAATATTAAACTGTCGGAAGCACAATAGTTAACTTTTATGTACAGTTAAAATGTACAAATAAGTATATATCCATGAATTGAAGAACTATATTTAAGTATATATTTAAATGCACTAAAATTGTATTTCTTCGATTAAACGCCGCAGTCGAATACATATTGCAATAAAATATAATACGGCTAAATGGGGTCGCCTCCGACTAAACGCCTCAATTTTTTAATTTCTACAACGTAATTTTATTTGAATTTTACTCAAAATTTCACACATATATGTGGTATAAAGGTATATATGTGTTGATATAAGTTGAATATCAACTTACTATAGAACTTTAAATTACTCATAAACCGATTAGAAACATCTATTTAACGATCTAACTCTGTACACTCGTGGCTTAGGAATGCTTTAGGTACTAATATATAAACTATTTTATATTCCTGTGTTCTTCTTACATACACATTAAATAAACGCTGACTTAAAATCTGATACAGTAAAATAAATACTGCCCTCCTATATAAATTTTGCTGCGATTAATCTAAGACTTATGGTACTTTAACTACAAGTACCCTTGGACACCCTAGAAAGTGACCCACATGACTTATGTTAATCTGAACGACTATGATCCCAGTGATAGTTTTAAACGATAAATAATTTCTAAACTCCATTAATGTTCAATATTATAATATTTATCTAAATTTCTCTATCACATTAAATAAGAATGATTGTTTTAAAGAAGTAATTATTTATAAACGTTAAATAATCATTAAACCTATTTTTTGTTCAATATACATTTTTTTTAATTCCTCTCTACATTAATTAAGAAGACACAATTTTTTAATTAAAAAATTAATTAATTTAGCAATTACGTCTACGTAGACATATTCATATATTCATAATATTAGAATTAATGTTACGTTAAACTACGACTTAATGATGTAAGATAACACTATGTATTAGTTTATTGGCATCTGAAAAAGTACAGCGCTAAATACATATTCATACATCAAAACTTTGCGTGTTTTTAAATTCTAATGTATGTAGTTTCAAGAGTACTAAATTATTCAGAATTGAAAATTCTAAACTTTATACTACAGACTGTATAATTGAACTATTTGAAAAGTATAATGCACACCACAACAGCTGCAGCAGTTTGTGTTAAGCTTGCTGAAATGTGTCCGGTAATTATTTTCCTTTAACAATAATTTTAGTAAACAGCTAAAATGTTGATAAATGTTTCACATAACATGGGGTAGGTTTAATTTGTTGAAGTTGTTTAATAAAGGATCAATTTTGTATACATACATATAAGGACTATATCTGTTTATGTTACATAGGATAAAGAATAAATAGTTTATATAGATACGTTAATTGAAAATTGGTAGATAAAAACTGACTTAATATAAGAACAAATAACGAAAGAAAATATTTCGTTGGATTATATTTTTTTCCTATGTGATTGCTGCTGTTCAATTGATCAATATAAATCATTACATTTTACACCGAAAACATTTCATCAAATAAGTATAAAATATAATGGACCCACAATATTTTTACAATTAGAATAAGTGTATATATAATAACTATACTTCAGCTTTTCATATACATATAAATATAGATACACATAAAAATCCAACAAATTATACACATTTTGAATAGTAAAAAGAAGTTGTTAACATACTACCTAACAACAATATCTTTGTAATAATAAGTATACCTAACTCTTTGTAATAACTTCTTTGACTTGTTTAATAAAAATAAAGTACGTTTTCTTTAAAACTTTGTCTTATTTATGTAATTTAATTGTGGAAATACCCACATAACTTTAATAGTTCAATAACATTGAAATATTATGATAGAATTAATTTATATTTTTCTTAGCATTGATTGTTATATTTTTATTTAATAAATTTATGAATAAATACTATAAATTGTATTTCATCTTCGTAACTGTATTTGTAAAATAAGATGCATATCACTGATTCCATTTCTTTCAAATTAAATGGCAAATATAATATTTGAGAATAAAACACAAAAAACTAAGTTTGTTCTCTGTAATATTAATTAATATTTGTAATAAAATTATACCCATAGAGTAATGATTATACAAAGAGTGTTCACTCTTAACGATTTCATATTCATTGCGCTGTAAATAGTCATATATAAAAAATCGTTTTATTTTAATAAATTTGATGTAAATGCAGTATTAAATATTTTAATTAAATTAATTTTAAGAACAAATATATATATTCATACAGTTTTAACATACGTAAATTGTCTGTAATAAATAATTTATTGCCTGTATAACTCAAACTATTTTACTACATACACAATTTCATTGCTCTCAGTTTTAAAAACAATATTTTGCATAAGCTTTTAGGTATAGATAAATAGCAGTATTGAACTGCATGACGAATTTTAAAGAATTTTAAATACTGTGAACACTCTTTGTATAATTACTCTATGATTATACCAATCTTGTATTAAGAAAAATACAAGTGTACATCGATACATTGGTCTAGTTATCGGCATCCTTTTTGTCATTTACTAAATAATTTATACTATTTAATAGAAAAAAGTTGACAAGTTTCTAAAATATGGAAGTGAGGTGATAGTGTATCGATATATCTCATCTATAATTTAACAGCGATAGTTATTTTAGTTTATATTCAACGATCGAAAGAATGCTATATATGTATATATAAAGGACGCTTTATAACAGTCGTGAACTAAAGTTAAATATGAAGCCATGGCATACTAGAATAAATATGAATTGATAATTAAGTCCTATAGTGCCCAACAAGAGTAGGAAGAAGTAGTAAAAAATTTTAAGAAATAGTAATTATGTTATGTAATAGTAATAGTAATATTATAGTAAAAAGTTATGTTATAGTAAATTTGAGGAAAACTTTTACATAGTATTTTGAAGTCTTTGAAAAGTTAATAATCAATAAATAATAGTTATTTAACAATTCCAATAAATGTCAAGTTTCTTTATTTAGTTCTAGTTGCTCTCTTTCAAGCTAAATCATAAAATGAGATTGGCAAACTTTAAGTAAATGTCTTATACAATTTACGAATTTTTATCCGTAAGAATTAGCATGACATTTTATTCGCTGTACTATAAAATCCGTATTAATTTAAGTTTATCAAATATGTGGTCAAATATTACAATAGTATAAACTTTTAAAAGGAATACTGAATATATAATTGTTAAATCTCATAAAGCATGTTGCTTTAGAAGTTTTCATGAAAGCTTGTCATCTTACAATTGACAAAGTATATAGAACTATCTATAAATACGATATCTAACATTTAAATTCGCAGGTATAAAAAAAACGGAAACGTATGTACTACAGCAGGTTTTGAGTTTTTTTTCAATTTTCTTTTGGTTATCTTCTTTGTATTTCTGACCATATTAATGGAAATTAACACAATCCTTCATGATGAGTCAAAATAATAAAAATTAAGATTATTATATTTTCCATATTTTGACATATGATGAAAACTAGGTACTTTTATATTGCATTTGTGATTTGCAGTTTATTTATGTAGCAATCTTATGAAATCATGATTTAATGTTCAAAAGAAGTTTTTGAAGATTTTTAAATATATGTAAATAGAAATTGTTATATAATTATTTTTCTTCAAAATAATTATGCATCATTTCTATGTGTATTGGGTATACATGCAGTGAAAATATCCACAATTCATTTTTTAATGAGGATCGCATTTGCTTTATTTTATATTTGTATATCGTAAATCTAATATTAACTTTATTCTCCATTTGTTTTCAATATGCTTTCCATATTTTCTATAATTTATATTGTTAAACGTTTTAAAGTTTTTCATATTTATATAATTAATATTTTTAAATATATTTAATGCATATTTTATTAATATGCTGCATATTTATCTCAATGTATTTTAGAAGTTATATGACTTCTTTTAAATATACTATTAAGTGTCTTAATTAAAGTCCATATATTTCAACGAGGAAAAATGTTTAATATGTGGGTCTATGATTCAAAGTTATGTATTTCAACATGATTCTAAGAGTCTACGCTGCTTTCATATAGATTCAATTTAAGACATAGGGTAATATCGTTAATATACGGATCATGCTCTGAGCAAAATGAGTCTACCGATTTAAACAAATTTTACGCTTTATAAGAACCATTTGGTTTATCTTAGAGTTTTAATTAAAAGTTTAAAAGTAAATGGTGTACTAATTTTTTAATAAATAATTTATATGAATGTATGCTTAAACAATTACACAGATAATGTTAAAATCCTCTTTTGTTGTGAATATTATTTTTTCTGTACCGATTATGTTATTAATTTGAGTCGATTTTCCGTAAACTTTGTACAATAGAGATTATTTGACGACAGGAGCAAAGTTTGATTCTTCAATTCAACTAGGTAGTAAGCTGTAGCTTCGGGTATAGTAAACGTTGGTTGAAAGATTTTTTTATTTAGTTAAGTTTAAGAATCTCTATAATTAACATTACCATAAAAACATCGCTGCGAGTAAATATACATTAGAGATGATTTAAATGATTGCCTCTGCATACTGCATATTAGCAATTTGTAATGATACCTTTGATAACATTTTACATAAAGAGATAGCCATGAGTCAAAAGCGAAAAATCGTATTGAATTTGTAAAAGTGTTGCTAAGGAGCCTAAAAGTACACACATATATAACTATGCTGACGTTCAGATTTTTTATATCAATTTTGGTTTTTAAAAGGAGAAGACATCATAAATGTTCCAAAAAATAAACTGAAAGTTGAAAACAATGACTGTTTTATACAGATAAGCAATTATATATATATATATTCAATTGATAATTTTACTAAAAGTTATGCAGACATTTACTGTTTTTTTTATAAATGTTATTAATCTTATATATAGATATTATAACTAAACGCATATTTCCCCATTTTGAATATTTTATCTATTAATAAGAAAAAAGTATTGATCTTCACTTATAGTGACATAGAAAAATAAGAATCTATGTGTATAGGTTTATTTATAGGTTCTAGATCTGTATAACTCCAGATTTTATGTAGTGGTTTTTAACTTGGCTTACTTAATCAAGTTTTTACTTCTAAATGTTACCCGACTTAAATATGAAGAATATAAAAAATTCTAATTAAAATAGTCAAATATTAGATTTTTGAAGATTGTTCATTATTGGCATACAAATATTTTCGTATTTCTACCGATCGTTCCCTTTGACTAGGTAACTGTCATTCAAGTTAACAGTACCAAGAAGTTCTGACCATGAGAGGGATATAATGGAAGATCATAGCATTTATCTGCCTCACCCTATCTCTATAAATCTACAATTCTGTGCTGCTTCTGAACATCTCCCCTCAGTTTGATGGAATCAGATATCAATAGGGGGGATCAATAAAGAGTTCGCATTCATGAGTTTGTAGAGAGGAGACAGGTGACATACCCAAGGAGCCATGAACTCCCACGGGAACTCTTTCGCCCCCCCCCTTCATTTAAAGAAGTAGAGAGAAAAAACGGTATTTACTGCAGACAATTTTTATTTCTGCCCGACTAACTGCGCAACATGCGTCGCGTATATACGGTAAATTAAAACCTGGTGCAAACAGATAGATTTATATTGATAACATTATAGAAATATTCAATACAAATATCACATTATATATATATATATTATATATAAGTATGTCGGGATAAAAGGGCCAGGAAGATTTATATCTCTGCCGTAAAAAGGAGAAACCTTCCTAGATACAAGTAAAGATAGATGACTGATTGTGAGTTGTAGTAATGAAATCTTAGAAATATATTTTTAGTATATTTTATATGATATAGATACGCCTTTTCATATGTACAGAGGTACATACGTTAATATATATCATGATAGTTGAGGTAGAAAATATTGAGTGTACTACGAAGAAAGAAATTTCAACAAAATCAAGAAGGAGAGTGAATTTTCCCTCCACTCATATTTATTGAATGTATTTAATACATTTATTAATATATTTAAACACAATTTTTAAAGAATAATATATTCGATACAAAATGAGAACAAAGTCAAAGCTATCTACTAAACGTTCCCCAATAATACATTTCTTAAAACAATTAAACCACGACTTAAACAATATTCTTAAATAGGGAGTATTTTAAAATAATATTAATATAAATTATATGATACCAATTTTATCTAGACAGTTCTTAAGATTTATATAAACCATATATTGTACAGGTTTTACGCCAGTAAATAAAAGAAACTCTAATAAGGCTATTTTATGAAGTATATTGTGTAATATTATGATTGATAACTTTCAGATATCGCCATAGTGAACATATATAGTAGCCAATTATATAAACGAAAAAGTTAAAATAATTTTCCATTTTGCACAATACTCTTTTTTAAAATCTATACACAGCAAAGACATTTATAGAATAAAGTACGCATTGAATTTATTCATAATGGATATTCTGATTTTTGCGAAGATATATTTTTACAACTATTTTACTGAAAAACATATTTGAAAAAGGCGACCGACGAATGAGAGAAAGATAAATATCGGAATCGTAACAAAAAACAGCAGAACAACAAATTGGTTTGTAATAAGTCTTGCATCTCATTCGAATTTTCAATTCTAATTCACAGGAGGCTTAATTTATTCTACAAAAATCAACACAATACTCAAGAATTGAACAGTTTCTGACACTTTAAGGTAATGAATATTATCATCATTTAAGTATTAATGGAGCAAGTATGAAGCAGTTTACTAATCAATGAAGGTTTTTTGGAAAACTGTTGTAATGCAGTATTTCTACTTTATATGACGATAAACTAATAATATGTACACTAAGTATATATATGATTCGATAAAATGTCAACTTTCGGTAATTTGAAAGATTTATTTATTTTTATTTTTATTTTTATTTATAGATATTTAATATATTGATTTTAGTTTCAATAACAGTTATCCTCATCTTTACGATGACAATAAAGTAAGCAGACCTTCTAGTTTAGTACATCTATCAATGTAGTAATTTACACAATACTTGATAACCTATATTTCGAATATATACCAAATTAAGTGGACAATTATTGTTATATAATACTTCTTATATACTTATAACCTTTAAACTCGTTGGAAAGTATATAGATTTTGTGCATAGGTAAATAATAAAAGGTATATTATTAAGGTAAATAATAAATAAGTATATTATTAAATTAAATAAAAAATAATATTAAGGTAAATATCGAATAGAAATAGAAATATAACTAGAAAAATGTTAGTATTTCAATTTAACAAAATAATTTTATTCAGCAAATTAAAGTTTTTTCGTTTTTTTTGTATACTTATTATGGAATACAATATAGATAAGCATAATAGGGATTTATATTTATTTACATAAAAATGAGATATGGATATATATAAGACATATTTGACAGTTTCATAATATTTCACTGATATTTTTCAAAGTGTACATAACTGTGTATTAACTCAGTCATATTATCCCATATTCAATAATTTAGTTGTGGCAGGAAATTTATACAAATTAAATTTTATAGGTGTAAAATTTGTGTATAAGTCAATTAATGTTGTACATGTTCTACTGATATTTTTTACTGACAAACATAAGATAAAATGGATCTTCACTTTAATGATCTATTTTTAGTATTATAAAACATATAAATGTATCCTTTATAATACTGTGTTCTGGTATATCAATGATATGTATATATATGCAATTGTACATGTTTTAAATTTTAAGAAAATATGGATAAAAAGTTAATTAACCAAAAATATAATAGAACCCCTAGATAAATATTTCAATACGTTTTTAAAATACGTAAATATTCATTTTGTAAAACATCAAATGACTAGCTGATAAGAACATTAGCTAATGGATTCTAAAAGGTACATGAGTAATATATATAGCTTTTCTCTTTCTCGTTACCAGCATGAGTATTCAAGTTACCAGAATTCACAATCTATATAACGTATTTAC
>JAYRBW010061926.1:0-10146 GCA_036023295.1 Invenusta paracnida | reverse complement strand
ATTTTTTTCGGTGGAATATTCTCGAGTAATAGTAAAAAAAATTATTACTCGAGAATCTCGAGTAATAGATATAACGAATAAAAATCGATAAAAAATGATTAGATTGTGATTTATCATACCAAACAGTACTAAAAAAATATCATTCTAAATATAAATGGTAATAATGAAATTGGCCAATCACTTACTTATAATTCATGTATCACAAGTATAAAGACGATATCAGATAATTAATATGGTTATCACATATAAGGAATACTAAACTTTCTTAGCGAGCAAATTTAAATTACGCTTACACGTTTGTTATTAAATTATTAAAACAAAAGTTTGCCTTTACAAATTCATAAATAAACGTACAGGGTGTGCAAAAATTTGTATACTCTTTATACTAAAGTATGAGAAAGCTAAATATAATTCCATAGCATTATATTTTCAAGAAATAGGTAAATTTTTGCAATTACTTGATAAAAACTAACAAGAAACATTTTAATTCAAATTGCTGTCTATTGTGTTTAATACACCTTTGCAAACCTTTCGATACAAATCCACTTTTTCGTTGATTCTTCTAAAAGAATTAACAATTAATTCCTTCATTTCGTTGACAGTGCGAGGCATCCTAGAATAAACATAGTCTTTGACAACACCTCAGTCTATGGTGTTAAATCGGGGAAACATGGAGGCCATTCGATACTCCCCCGACGACCAATCCATCTATATCTGTAAATGTGGCATTTAGATATTCTCTGACTTTTAGAGACCAATGGGGGTGCACCGTCCTAATGAAAGTCCATTTGGGGTACAACTGTTGTTTGTAACAAAATTCTAAATAATTGTTTTCATTGACGTTTCCATAATAAAGTAGGGTCCTATATACTAAATCCGATGGCGAAATTCAATTCCACCCCATACAGTACAGTCAGGCTGGTTAAGTTCCTTTCCAATTTTTTATGTGGCCTGGCATTTGAGAAATAGACAATGTTATGCCTGTTATAAACGTGGCCTGATAATTTGAAATTGGCCTCATGAGTCAACACAAATGCATCGTTCATGTTAGGATAATCTGTAACTTGACTTTAAAAAACGACATACTATATAGGAGGCGTCTATATCTTCATCATCGCTAATTAGACCACGAATTAATAGTGGGATGTAAGATTTTATTGAGGCCATGCAAAATTCCCCGCAATGAGGTTCGTAATATATACTCAGTTCCATTGATGCTCGTCCAGTGGATTTTTCTAGGTTTTCAACGTACATTGTATTCAGACAATAATTGTTGAATTGTCTTTGCTGCAAATACCGAGAGGCCGGCCAGAACGAGGAGAAGATTTCAAATGTAATCTCCTAACATAGACTTGCTGTACTGTGCTTTGTAGCGCTCCTCGAAGCAGCTGATTTCTTGATGAAATCTTTTGCCTTGCTCTTCGTAAAAAATCGCCTATGTTTTCTTTGAACTGATCTAGGTGGGCATGTAGCACATGCAGTTTGAGTGACATGTGGCAGCCCAATCTCTGTAAGTCCCAAAAGTTCTTTAATCAGTTCCCAGTAGTTAACTGCTTTGTTTTTGCCAAGAAAACCTTTTACAACATCAAGAAAACTTCTGATCCGCGCTGCCCGTTCAACCTCAGTTAGCTTTTCTGGAAAACTGTGAGAGTCGATGAGATGCTTCATTTAAGGGCCTACAAATACTTCAGCAGAGAAGTTGTCCAGCAGGCTTTTGACAACTTCGAAAACAAGTTCCTGGATATGCTTGAAGGCTTCGCTCTCTGTATCCAATTTCTTTACAAACTGATGAGTCCCAACCAGGGACTACTATAATTAAAGAATTCCCTGGTCTCAACTTTATGTGAAGAGGTGGCATCAGTATTTTCCTTGGCTCAACCAAGGGCTCCTGCTTTAAATTGTGAGCCTCCACTAATAGTCGATTCTGAGAGGCCAGTTCCTTTTCTAATAGTGTAGAGTTGTATTTCGGCAGTCCCAGAGACAGAGGAAGCAAGGAAACTTAATAAAACCTCCCTGAAGACCCATCAAGAAGGCTATCATCTTGAATCACCGATGACTTCGCAGCTAAACTGGTCATACTTCGGTGCGCTCAGGAGAATTTTGACGTTTTGGTACTCCTTCTTCATATGTACTGAGTGAGACAGAAGAATTGAGAGCCACTGTTTTGTATTGTGAAGTAGAACAGCTTTCAGACATCTCGAAGAGTTGTCAATAAAAGTCTCCAGTCAGAGGAGTTCTAGGGAATGTCCATAGCATTGAAGAGTCTTTTGATGTCATAACTAATGGTTTATATACAGTCATAGAACATTCCAGAAAATTCTGGAAACTTTGAGCCTTTCAAATGTTTTTAAAAATAGTAACACATTTTCTAGAAACTTCACAAATTACATTATATCAGCAACATAGCTATTTATATGTAATCAATCATAATAATAAAGCGTACAAAAAAAAGTATTTATTTAATTTTAACCATATTATATTTTGCCATTCTATTTTGCCACAGATCCAACCTAAAGGTTTCACGGTTCTTCCTTTTGTAAAAGTGGTGTCTGAAAAATTAAATGCGTTTTATCCCGGGCATGTGTAAGAGTCGTTATGAAACCACTTATAAAAATGGGTCAAATGTTACCTTGCCCAAAAATTTGAAGATCAAAATTACTTACAAAAGGAGTTGTTTACAGAATTCCGTGTGCAGACTGCTCACAGACATACACTGGACAGAAAAGCAATACATTGGATACAAGATTGAAACAATACAAGGCTTCTATTCGCCTGTTACCTACACCCGGAGAAGTCTGCCTTAGCGGATCACGCATATAAAAGTAATTACAGAATTGACTTTAATAATGTATCGATTCTTGATGTTGAAACACAGTGGAAAAGACGTCTAATTTTAGAATCATATTACATTTATACAGATTCTCACAGCATGAATAAACATTGTGATTTTTACATACCATCAATCTATACGGATTTTTACTCTAACACGTAAACTTTTGTTTTTCGTTATTTGTCTATCGATAGCGGCTGCATTTATTCTCTTGTATTATACCTGTATTATTATACTAGTATCTATATTATAGTAATATATAATCTTACTCTGGTAATATTCATTTAGTATTATGTCTGTCCTGTTTGTTGTATTGTGTCGTATCATATTGGCTTGTATTCTAACTTAAGATTCGTTTTAGTTTTGTACATTTTCCCTTTGTTATTAACCTCTGTCGAAGGTGTACGATACTGAAAATTCAGGCAATAAATTGTGCTGGAACTAGTGTTGTGGAACTAAATTATCTACTTGTTTTATATATTTATGCCAACTCAAAACATTTATCTTATTATTTGTAACATTGTAACATTTGTGACTGTTACAATTATGCTTTGTAATGTTTGTGTTGACACTCATGTTCTGTTATATCATGTTTTATGTGGTTTTAATCACTCTTTTGAAAGTATAATTTACTTCTGCCGAATAAAATATTGACCAACACAATTAAAAATTACAAAACATCTTTCAGCTTGATGATAATAAATGATTGATACTCTTTATTTCTTCTGATATTTGGTATTATATGTATAGGGTATTTAGGGTGGGCATTATATAAACATTATATATATATATAATTATATATATATTTAACACCCTTAATAAAAAATAGCGTCAGGATGTTTGCACTTATCTTCTTCGGAGAAGGGTTCACACATTTTTAAGAAGTAGTTGAATTGTAATTTCTTTATCTTCAAAGTCAATATAATTTCCATTGTGATCCTTTAGATCTAAGGGTATATTGCTAATATTTTTAGTGTTTAAAGGAAAATAGATGTGTTTAAATTGAGTTTCTATGATTTATGTCCTAGTTGAACAATAAAAGCTGGTAAACTATAAATTATATTTCTTTTGTATTTAGCGAGATATACCCCATCAATTATATTATAATGAATATTAATTTGATTTTTCTCATTTTGAATGTTTGCTCTTTTTGGTGCAATGGTTGTTATTGGATATTTTGTTTTTTCAAACCTAAAAGTTCATTAATTGAATTATTGACACCAAAATCAACCGAATATTTTTTATCTAATAATAATTTAACTTTATTCAATTATATTTCTGGTTCAAATTTTATTTTATTTTCATCTATTTTTGAAGCTATATAATTAGCTAATTGATCAATTTCATAACTTCATTCTGGAAAGGTTAACATTTTAGAATTTTTCTCCGGAAAGTTACACTATACTGTTTTTATTTGTAACATTCTATTTATTCTATAATTATATTCTGAAATACTTTTTAATGCTATTTTAAAGTTTCTGTTCGGGTCAAGTACAATAGCGTTATCGAATTCAACATCTATTGATGAAGAATTGGAATGAATAACAAATAATTTTTCATATTTATTATTTGCATTATAAAGCATTTTTTGTAGACTTTCTTCTATTTTCTTAGGAAACGTTTTAGTTAGCTGCGCTATGATTATATTTATGTTGTAAGTGAAAATTTACACTATTTCTTTAACCAATAACATTAACTTTTGCCCTTTCTCCGTAAAATTATTTTTTTATTGATGGAGGAGGTGAATGTGAAACAGCAGAGCTGGCTATGCCTTTTTCTTTAATTATGTTATTCTTCATCACTAAAATGTTGTGGATAGAGGTTTGCAATAAAGGAAGCAGCTTTTGCCCCTGATGATATTAACTCTTTATTATCATTAATAATAGTTGCTCCAGTATTCAACATTGAAGGAAATTTAGTTAATATAGTTGATAATGAATCAATGAATCCATCACTTTCAGCTGCTGTGGATTAATTAACACCTATATACAGCTCACTGTTATTCGTTGAAAGGGAAGCTTCATTCCCGTACGAGGAAGCTTTACTATTTTCAAAGTATTCTACGTATTTTTACGTTCATGGGAAAGAATTAATGCCATTTTCATAAGTAAAAAATGAGTGAACATAAAAATGAAAAATATATTGACGGTAAAAATGAAAGTTCATTTAAGATAGTTATTTCTTATTCTATTGCTTTTCATATCAAGTATAGCAAATTTTCTATACTTATTTATGCTTAATACTAGAGAACATGAAAAATGTAATACTTCTTTTAGAATTAATTTTGATACAGATTGCAGATTTAAATTTGATAGAGGAATATATTTTAATGTTGAAGAAACTAATGTTACAATTTAAGGAGAAAATTTCTTAAAACTGATAACATTAGCAATTGAACAGAAATTATGAGAGACAAGGAAGATTTAAATACATTTAACTCTTTGAATTTATTCACTTAAAAAGTATATTTCTATATTTTAAATAGTGAAACGTTTCCTAAGAAAATGGAAGAGCGTGAAAAACAAGAAATCTGTTGAAAAAAAGTCATTTGCATGAAGCAATTTATCCTTTGCTAAAATTGGAAAGTTCCTTGACTAATCAAATAGATAAAGAAAGAACTAGATATATTCTTGGAAAGAAAGACGAATTAGAGAATGAACTAAAACATTATTTAAGAAGATACAAAAGAAGTGAGAAAAAGCTGATTCAACTATAAACTAGTAGGTATTTTTATTGTATTTTTAATTTCTGTAAGTGAAGTTATTATTGGAACCGGTGGATTGATAGCAGCTCCTCTTGCTGCTATTATTTCTGGCAGTTTAGGAGTTGTCGCAGTTGTAAAAACTGTTTTAACTGAATTAATTGTATTAGGTGTAACATTAAAGAAGAATGCTGATTATAGAATGCTTGTATCTGTTATATAAAATTATATAAGTAATTTTTTATTTATTTTCAAAAGTGTAGAGAAGATAATAAGTTGACTTTGGAAGTATTAATTGGATTTATTGAACTACATAAGGAAATGAAAAGTGAAATTAATATATTCTTAAATTGAATAGAAATTTGGATAAATATACCACTGAAGTAAAGAAGATTAAAACATCAATGGATGATTTTACAGTTGGAAAATATGTGACTAAGAATGTATTGCAAAATATTAAATATAGTTTTCAAAATAAAATAAAAAGGAAGAAATAAAAATTATTCGGACAAATCTATTAAAAATATAACAATTAAGATTAATTGCTGTTCTAGTCGTTATTAAATTATTTGGTTTATTGAATTGTCATTAAATTATATTACATTTATTTTATTTCTATTTAATTATTTTGTTTATTTAATTTTCCTTAAATTATTTTGCTTATTTAATTTCCCTTAAATTATTTTTTTCAAAGATTATTTATTTATTTAATTTCTTTAAAAATGGATAAACAAAAACTGAAAATACATTTTAAACAAAAACAAATTGAGTATGAAGATTCTGTAAAGAAACAATTACTCGATGAAAAAAATTAATATATAATTGAAACAAACCTAACATCATGTTATGATAAATTATTAAATGAAAATAGTAAAATAAATATGTTTATTGATAAGAAAGTGCAATCTTTATACTGTATTATCACCTATGTTCATCATAAAATGTGATGTATTTGAAAAAGTAATTACATTGTTTAATTTAAGAAAACAACTAGGTATTGATTTCACAAGTCATAAAGATAAACTAATTTTTCAGTTGAAAAATAATTATCTTTTGACTAATTCAGCAAAAAAATCAATTTTACTTAAACTAAAGAATATTACAAGACAATATCCAGACTATACTGTTTTCATATGTGTATATATAATGTGACAATCTATAAATGACAAAAAAACAAAAAATAAAGTTTTTGTAAAACATAAAAGTTATGATGAAGGATTAGAGATTTATTATATAACGGGAGAGCATTTTCTAGATTTAATACTAAAAGATAAAAAGAATTGTGTTTTAGATTGTGCTGATAAACACATGAAATACATAATTTAATAAAGTCAAGACATTTTTTCTAAATTCTCTACCTAACCTTAATTGATATAACAGATATAAAGATGACTGTCCGAATGATTTTTAATTTATATTTGAAAGGATGAATATAATATATTTTAATAAGGGTGCGAATAGATTTTTTATGTTGGTTGTAAGCCAAAAGAATCGACAAATATCAATTACCGGAGTGGTGTATAAAGCGGAGTGGTGTATACCTTTTCCTTGAATTTTATGAATATTAACGATTGCAAAATAATTCTTTCTATTTCTTATTTCATCACTCATGCAATAAAAAATGGTTTTATATTTATCTGTTGACTCCATTTTAATAATTGAAAATTTATTGTGGTATCAACCTCATATTGTTTAGTGAATTGATAAAACTTTATAGACATTTTAAAAGGATGTATATATTATTAGAGAAAATCATTAGTACATTTGATATATCGATTAAATATCTATAAAAAATGTGAAGAAATCGTCGTTTTAACAGAAAAATATGCCATTTAATTTCGTTTGCAAAAAGAAAAATTATTAGATGTATTGATTAAAATATGTATTAAATATTTAAAGAAATTGTTGTTTCACGGAAAAATGAGCCATTTAATACATTTTCCAAAAGAATTATATTAGATGTATTGATTAAAAGATGTATTACAAATTTGATGAAGTCCGTAGTTTTCACAGAAAAACAAGCAATTTAATTTCTTTTGCAAAAGAAATAGATTGGATGTATTGATTAAAAGATGTATATAACAGACAAGCAATATCCCAAGAAATGAACTACAGACTCAAGTATTAACTAGGTAGATATATGGACAATTTTCTATTGGTTATAGCTCGTCCAGTGAGAGTGGGCTGAATGAGACACACCTTCGTACAACTTCGCATTAAAAATTTGAAGATATCATCGTTTTCACAGAAAAATGAGCCATTAAATTTCTTTTGCAAAAGAATATAAGCAAATGTAAAACATTTAATCAACATTGAACTTTTTGGTTTACTCAATGTATTTAATATATATATATAATACGAAAATACAAATCATATCATATTAATGACCGCAGAATTGTACATTTCAATAAAATATGATTTTCATATAACGTAATCACTGTAGACGTATAAAATCTTATCTAATAGCATTTAAAGGTACTTTAAACTGTATATACGCTCAATAATAAAAACTATTATTAAGTATAGAAATCTTACTACTTATAAAAATAAAAGTAGTATTATTAAAAAAACTTAAAATGTCATTTTAATCTGCATGCTGAAGATACAATTATATATACCAAAATATACATTCCCAAGATGCGAGTACTGTAAAATACAAAGATACAAAACAATCTGTAGGTAAACAGTACAATGGAGAACACCCCGTAAAAATTTGGACAAAATAAGACGGTTTTTGGTGCAATTCATGCATTTCACACAAATGAAACAATGGAATAAGTAGCAGTCGGTTTGTCAATATACCTCTCTTGACTAATCGTGTTAGAAATGACAGAAGTAGTCAGTGGATTGACCAATAAAGAATGTATTAGATGTATTGATTAAAAGACGAATATAGAATACGAGAAAGCATAGAATAAGTTGTCGCAATACAAATGGTAAACAGAATATATAAATGAAATTGTGTAGTGTAGCACAACCATACACATTGTTTGTCTTTCTTCGACAAAGAAAAGATAGAACAGAATAAAAGTACCTGATCAGAAGGTTGAAGCCCAATATCATGAATCCCATCACATATGTATACACCGTAGATACTTGAATCGTGTTTGCACAGCAGAAATTGGAAGAGTTATCTTTAGTAACATAGGGTATTCATGAGCTAATTTGAAAAAGTTTAACTCGAAATAAAGCGACAAAATGAAAAAGTGAATCCGATTCTCAGATAGCTGGTGTCGTACAGAAGACATGTTGGGAATTGTGTCCAGAAGCACTGAGACGACTCTTCCAATATGATATTTGACTAGGAGTAAATTCCCTTGAAGATCTTTCTCTTTGTGGTATAAATAAAAAAAAAATCTATTGAAATATCGAAGAATCTGGAGACAGCTCGATCATTAAAACAGTCACACCAGGGAATATTTTTTATTGTCCACTACACAATTTTCATCCTTCTCTCCTTTTCGCGTCGTTCTGAGATAATCGTCATTCTCCCTATCATCCTTTTCTTGTTGGGTGGTTTTCTCCGTACCATGTTTTCATGCGGAAAATAAAAATAAATTTGTGTTAAATACGTCTCAAAATGCATATGTTGATTAGGTAGAATGAACTTCTCCTCGACTTTGTTAATAAATTTATAAAAATCCGAAATTGTTGAAATTGTGCGCAGGACATCACCAAATGAAGCCATGTTATTTTAGAGATGCAACCTCTCGACACTAGATAAAAAGAATTTATGAAATTATGCTGGCAAATTCTAATTAAAATGAAGAATGGAAAATCCCTCTTAAAGAGTCCGACAATTAATTAACTGATTGTGTTGTGTTTGAAAGAAAAGAAAGGGATAGTTGGGTATATCTGAGTAAGTTTCCATCATATTATACCATTTTCTCTCTCCTTTTATTTGGAAACACGTTTCTTTCACTTTTCTTCTCTTTACATGTATACCGTTCTCTCGAATAGGATGCAAAGATTTGATTTGAAGCTTTGCCAATTTATATTAACCTATTACTTCGGAAACAATTACAATAATGACTTTTGAGTAAATAGATATGTTTACTGGTTATTGGACAAATGAAATATTTATTGTTTATAAAGTGAATTCTACTTCTCCAATAATATAGGAAATTAAAGATGAAGATGGAGAAGAAATGAAAGAGATTTTATGTGAATGAGTTACAAAAAAATGAAATTTAATATAGTTGGATATTCACTGTAAGATGGAATGTTAAAAATTATTGAGTGCAATTGCAAAAAAATATGTTATTAAATAATTAGTAAAAATTGTGTTTTTGTTAATATTTAATGATGTTATTTGTTAAATGTAGTAATAGTTAGAAAAATATGAGTGAAGAGTGGGTCCGCTAACTATTTTAAATAGAAAAAATTGGGCCAAAAAAAATGATTATTGATCATTTTATGGTTTTTTATGGTTATTACTGTTTTTTTATTTAAATAATTAATGAAATGTTGAAAATTGGAGATTTTAGGTTTGCGCTCAAGAGGGCATTTCTTACTATTACTAATAAATATTACCCTGTACTTCTTCTTCTATCGGCGTGGTCATTGCTGATCGTTGGCCGTCCTCCCAGTCCGGCTCACAACAGTCCTCCAATTT
>JAYRBW010061925.1:0-10146 GCA_036023295.1 Invenusta paracnida | reverse complement strand
TATTTGAAAAGCAAATATTCAAACAATTTTATCATGCATTATTTGTCTGTTAAATAACCATGTTTTGCTTCGATATCTGAAACTGTTTTACTACGTAAACGATTTAATTGCTGGAACATTTTAAAAACAGCATTTTACAAGAGTTTTCTAGTCTTCTAGTAGTTCTGCATACAGAATTGATAAGGTCGAAACTCTGTTTAATTCTATGATTCAAATAATGAATAATTTCTAAAACTGTAAACAGATAATAAGCATAATATAATTCATCCATGTATATAACTAAATATATCAAATAAATCAAATCTTTACTGGTAAAAGCAAGTCAAGAATAATGAAATTCATGCTTTGTATTTTTTTAATTTTAATTGAAAGAATTTTATTTTTAAAATAATTCTAAACCGTAAAATTGGTAGTCATAATCTATAATCTAATCAAAATATTATACCAATAATAATTTTTAATCTTGTAATTAATGTTACTAATTAACAACATACATTTAAAAAAGTAACTTTAATATGAGTTTTGTATTAATTGCATTTTGTTGTAAAACATTACAATGTTTTAAAGAATAAAACTTCACTATTAGAAAATAAGACATTAAATTGAACGTATGTGACACTTTAGTATCATCTAGAGACAATTATCAAGCAAAGTAAATAATATTTCAATAAACAGATAGATATATATAAAAAAAGAATGTGAAATACGTAATTCAATTGTTTTTTGAAATATTATTTAGCTTGTTTGATGATACTCTTTAGCTGAGACCGAAACGTGGCACTTTCTATTTAATAACTCCTATTTTCTAAAAGTGGGCTTCTATTCTTAATATTTTGTTCAGGGAATTGGCAGCTTCCTTCTACGATCGCAAGGTTTTCTTTAATTAATGGTCGATAAAGGAACAGTATTTATTAATGTATAAAAAACGGTTTCTAACAGATAAAACGGATTATAATCTACTCCCAAATTGAAATGTGATTGAGCAAATTAGTAATTTATTTCTCAAATCTATAAGAAAAATAAGAAAAAGATGCATATCAAACATAGGTTTCCATATTATAATTAAAAGTGAAGAAAAATATAAAACAATGCCAGTTGGAATCACAGGAAAAGGATATACTTTATTAAAACTGAATACCGGACAGCTTTAATGAGATAAAAGAACTAGAAATAGTATTTCTGGTGTTTGAGATTATAATAACGTCATCTATGTATATGTATACCTATATATAGGTAACGCTAAGAACGCCAAAAGCATAAGATTATTGTACTATTTTCAATTTTCATTAATTAATTATTCCTTATTAATATTTCGAATTTTTCTCCCAGTTCTTAGTTCTTATTATCTTATTTACAATGGTATTTGCACGGTTTACCATTTAACTATTATGGTAATTATGCTCATGTATGATATTTATGCTGTCATGTAAAAGTTCGAATAATTTTGGTTGTATTATTGATATTATAGCATAAATATGTGAAATAAATATAACTATATAACAAGAAAAACAAGGAACTGGAGTTTTTTAGATTGATGTATATCATTCTATTTGGATATTATTTGGTGTGATACGATAACTTGCATTTTGGAGGGACATATGTAAATATGGGATACGTTAGTTTGCATTTGCTCATATCTCACTACTAAAATAGTTATACAAGTACACCATTTCGAAATAAATTTGAAGAGCCAAATAGATATAAGGTTATTTTTGTGTATTTAACTAATTTTCGTAAAACAACGATACATTCGTTTGCGTTTTAGAAGTCGATATATATATATAGTTTCGGGTGGCCAATGATGTTTTAAAATCTTCAAATAAAGATAACAGTTAAAATTTAATTACTCTAATGATTATAATTGATTTTGACAAAATAAATATTACATGTTTTATGCTAATATTGTAACATATGTTTTATGAAAATGTATCTTTATAGTTATGATATATACATATGTACATATTATAAAACCAATTCCTACAAGTCTGGAGTTCTAACAAATTTCCAGGGTGAAATTAAACAATTTCGGGATTCTTATCTGTATAAAATGTTTACAAAAGCCCAAAAAGTTAAAAAACAAAATAAGTGTATATTGCATGCCTATTATAATTCTACTATATTCCTTCGTTTCGTTCCTTTGTTTTAACCCTAACTACAGGCATTCATTTTAGGAAGAATAATATCTGGAAGAATAACTTTGAAATGAAAAGGACTACATTATGTGAGCTTTCAATTTCCAGGGCTTCTACGAGTATTTACGATTTTCAGGTTTAAAAAATATGTTAGTTTATATTTAATACTAGGGCTTCGTAGGGATACTACATGGATATATGTTCAAATTAGACGTAACGATCAAATAATATAATGTAATCGAGAAATAATGCAGAATTGAAATAGCTGAACTTAAAACTTAACTTAGAAAGTAAGAATGCCGATAAATATACTTTGGTATGAAAAGTACCATTTGTTTTATGGCTATAGTTTCTTGCATGATCACAGTAAAATTATGTATGCCGTAGCAAATTTATGCTTTAATTTAAGACTATAATCACAAAATAATACTGAATATGCAGAACAGTGTTCATGGAAGCAAATAGAATTATTTTACTTTATTTAATGAGAAAAAAAAAATTATATTGTATCCAATAAATACATTATAGGACACAATCATATATATCTGTATAATGTCTTAAAAATTGTTATCAAGAATTTATAAGTTCAGATTTTTAAATTAAACAAGAACCCGATCGTAGAGTAAGGTAGTTAGTTAGACGATTATCTCTAAGGTGGTTGCTATGAATTAGCGTAAATGCTTTCGTTAAAATAATGTAAACAAGTAGGTATTATAAATAACGATTATCCGCTATTATTTATGCTTAACTGATGCAAGTATACCTATCTTGCAAACCAAAAATGTCTTTAGATTTAGCAGTGAAAGCAGATTTGTTAGCTTCTAGAATAACCGAAATATTTAGAGTTTTAGGAGACATTTCCTATCTATCAAGTGTTAAATGATGCCTGATGATGCCATCGATTTTAATAGATTTTCCCTCTAATAGTTATTACTCTAGTATTTCTATGACTATACACTGTTGATAACCTGAAGTTTACGTCTTTCGTCGAAAGATCATTATTCGAAAAATTTAACAAACTATTTTGAAAGCTGTTATTTGTATATAAGGATACAGGTACTAGCAAGGAACTTAAACAATAATAATATATATACAAGGCAAGTATAAGTATACATTTTTATTTAGTAATAGTAACATATTAGACTGTTATGTTAATTATACGTATGTATATGGCAAAATATATTATACACCAAAGCTAATTTAAACTGAAATTGTTTAATATTTAAGACATCTGACTCAATGTACCATACATTATAATTCGTGTCCAATTACATTAATCTTAAACTGTAATTATTGTAAATATACATACATACATATGTATATATACACAGTTAATTTGGTTGATAAAAAAGCCCGATAATATAAAAATAATTATGCTAAAATAGGCAGCAGTGACCAAATTATTTTCTTAACGTCAAACACGAAGTCTTAAAACTCATTCACAGAAAAAACATTTGTTTATTACAGTTTTGTTTGATAGATATTTTTCACAATGGCAACTCAATAAATAAGACTATATTGATAGAATGTAAGGTATCCAAATTAAGTGCTTTTAATCCGTTCAATAGAGTTTTTTATGAAGCAGTTCGTAGAAACGTATAGAATGGCCAAATACGTGAAAATTTCGCAGAACATGGTTAAATATGAAGTAAAAATTAATGGAAATTTAAAAAATCTATCTTAACACATATATATGTATATACTTGTATATATTAAACAAGTAGTGTTATTTAAGTGCACTTCAACAACAGTATATTATGTTGAAGATATTACACCATTGCAATACGGAACGAAATACTGGTAAATAAAATTTGAAAAATATTTCATGCCATTGTGAGTAGTTCATACGAGTTCAAATTCTTTTTTATCATTCGAATTTTGTTAAAACACCACTACTTCCACGCATTCCTATCAGAAATAATATATATTTTTTAATAATCATAGTTATTACGCGCATATACTAGGGCAAACCGGTTTAGGGAAGAGCATATTAGAGAAAATGTAAATCGATGACGTCGATAATAGAGATTTCAAAATGCATGTTCAAGAAAGAAGGAAAAGACACATAATGGAGGGAAGGAAATGAGAATGCTTTTTTTCTGAAAAGTGGAAACTACGACACCTATAGTATTTACATCGGCATCTTCATCACCATCGTCATACCATCGTCATGGTATACTTACTTACCCCAAGCTGTACTGGAGAATATAAGTAGCATGCTCTTACAATAAAGTAGTGGAAGACTTTCCAGACAGCGAATGTTAAAAGTGACAAAGAAAGTTAGATGAAGAACGAAGAAGGGGAGAACAAGATATAACATATCCTTTCGGTTGAAAAAATAAAAAGTAAATAAAACAACAAAGAAGACACTATGAAGCGACAATTCGTCAAGTGGCAAGGATAAAAATAGAAAAAACAGGAATTTGAGAAAATCTTCTTTGTAACAAAAACACGACATAAGAAAAGTAGGAGGGGCATAGTCCAGTAGTTATGTAGAAAGGTTAGACTTCTGCTGAACTCTGCGTGTGATTCAGCTTCTATTAAGCGAGCACCATCTTTAGTATTATGCAAGCAACCGTTCGATCAACTGATGGAAAAGATGTACCGAAGAGAAACCTGTTATGATATTACTGGAAAAGAATTAAGGAGCTACATCAATTAGGAGTTTATCCTTCTATATTTTTAATAATAGAAGAAATACTTTGCAGTTTGACATCTGGGTGAAAAATCATTTTAACAGATAAAATAAAGGTGATAGCGGTAATTACTGAATGTCACCCAAAGTTATTTAATAAAATAAATTAGTTTGAACATTTGAATGCGAAAAACATTTTTTTAAATTCTCAATTTGAAATATATGTTAATGAAAAGTCAGAAAAATAAGCATTAATATAATTTTTTACAAACCGATAAATACAAAAGTTTATAATTAGAACCAAATTTTGAGAATAAGAATAACTAAGAAAAGTTACAGGTCATAGAAAACAAAACAATGAGATTTACTCTGTATAATAATTGTAGATAAAATCGAACTAAGAATTTAAAACTACTAATAATTCGTATAATGAATGATACAGATTAAGAGATGAGTGATCAAACGCAATGCGACAACTCACGGGTTGCACCATGACATTGTTCTTGCCGTAAAGTAGAGTGGATCGATGGTTCTGATGGAGAGACTCCACGTATTCCTTGGCCGATGAGGGTCCACTTGAGTCCTCACTGCAGGAGCTTCCATTCCAACGAAGCTGAGATTCCACGGAGACAAGAAAGAACAACTTTGAACATACGATATTTTTAATGAACGTTTATCAATGTGTTAATATAACAAAAAGTTAACATATTATTTTTAAATTCAGAATGTTTAATATAAAAAATATATATATTCAGTTTTTAAAAGTTTTATTTATAGTTGTTTATTGTCCAGTCTAGTCGCACGAGTTAACATGGAAATGTTGAAGATAATTAACGTGAATTTCCGCTTATACATTCGTCGATATGTACTTTAACAAAGCATACACGTAGGCAAAAGAAATATATTTTATTTTGGTGAAATTCAGTGGGGAAAACACCCTGTTTAGTTTATATGTCTTTCCGGTTAGTTTAAGGTAGTTGAACGCTTTTACCTGTCTATATCCAGCCACCTGTAAACTAACATTGGTTCTGATAAAAGAGGAATGTTTCATTATTATTATATATATGTATGTACACGTATAGGCATATATATTACATCACGTTTTTGTTAAATAAAATATAAATCTGACACAAGTAATGAATAGATGTGAAAAAGCGAGCATAAAAGTGTAAATATTGTCATATCGAAGTAAAATTTTTGATAATAACTGTCTTGATTGATAAGATTTCATGATAAAAAGACGTTTTAGACGTTTTTCTTATTGTTGAACAAATACAAGGAGTATGAATCTTTACAAAAAAAACCCTGAGGAATAAATAATTCCATACATGCACATACAGACACTGTCATCAATTTCTATAAAGCTGCACTTACGTAAGCTGATACTTACCCAGTATCACATACTTTTTTGTTGTTTTTACAATAAAGTACTATTATTATTATACCATTTAATTAAAGCCTATTCGCACCGAAGAGTTGAATAGTATTTTAAACTGTAAAGATGTTTATGTATTTAGCAGTGTCGCGCCGCATGTTTTTGGTGTGAATGGGCCTATAGTCCAGAAAAAGAAATAAATGGCATGATTTGATAGGTACTGACTAGAAGCGCCGGTTTCTTTGGCGACCCAATACCCGCCGAGGTAATGGAGGAGACCGAGACACCCGAGGGTGAGGCGCAAGAGTAGGGCAGGTGGTGATGATGGTGTGTGGCGGGAGAGCTGTTACCAAGGATACCGTGACGTTGGACGAGTTCATCGGCGGGGGGATCTGTCCACAGGTGGTCCAGGGTCTTGGTGCGCGTGTACTCAAGAGCGCAGGGACCAGCTAAGATGAGATAAGTACTTTAATACTATTTAGAAATTGGAATTATTGTAGAATAGTTAAAAAAATGTAAACTGATAACATATGAGCATAAATTATTTTAAAGAGTTCATATTTAATCTATCATAAAAAGCTGCCTACTATACTCTAAATATTGTGTACATAAATAAGAACAAAGTTTATTGAGCATTCGATAACAAAATTGCTTGAGGGGTAAATGATTTGGTATATTTACACTGGTTCTGCAGAAGGGAACTGAATGTCTTTTGCGACTTGGAAGTTTTCTTTCATAGGGTGGTCACCTTTTTGGTAGCTAGTAAATGAGTCGCACAGAATTAAAAGAAAACAAAATATTTTATACAATATACAGTAATTAAACATGTTGTTTTTCTAATAACAGTTGTAATATTTCTCTATAGTAATTGCACCGATAGGTATTCGTTTTTAATGTTCTACGCTTGACTCTTTTGAGGTGTCTTTATGGAAAATCAACGGATTCATCTATTGATTGATTATGTTCGATCATTGTTCTGTAATATATAGATTGATCTATTATCTGTCATGTATTATTTTGAAATTTCTTGATAATCGCATTATTATAAAACAACGATTTATGTAGTTATTATATAAATATACATATATACATATAAAATGTTTATAGAATTTGTATATATTCATAAATAACTGTTTTTAAATCGGTTTACGAAAAATGAGAAAGTTATACAAAAAGAAAGTTCTTTTCCATTTAAATCGTAATTTACTTCACTGTACGTAAAAATTAATTTCTGGATAAACACAATCAATGAAATATATACATACATATAGCTTACAATAAATTATGATTATTTTTAATTGTAAGAAATTATAGCTAATGAATGAACTAGTTTTGATCATAAATTGATTAAATAAAGAATTTATATCAAACCTTTCTATCTTTCCAGTAAATCATGAGTTATTAAGGATATAACTTTTGTGAAAAACTATAAAACTAGCAATATCCATTGTTATACACACTATCTACAGATAGCTTAATTATATTACATAAAACTAGAAAATAAGTGAATACTTAAATTATTAAAATACAAATTCATATGCAGTTTTCATTTATCCAAAAAATTAAATGTGAGGTTATTAATTAACATTAAAAAGTTGCAGAATAAAGAATGAATACGTTATAAGAAAGATATTCTTTTTCAATTTGAGTAACATAATTTATATTAGAAACTAAATTTATGCTACATATTTCAAGTAAAATCGACAAATATAATATGAATAAATTCATTAATGTTGTATACTTTCGATGTACAATTAAATATATATAATGTATATAATAATTATCTGAGGAAAACATGTTTTTAAAAGAATAAAAAATTATTCTGCTAATGTTAATATGACGTACAACAGAATAGATATTCTTACTGAAGTAATTAAAATTTCATTATTATACAAATTGAAACAAAATAATTACTTGCTTTGCTATAAATAAACTAAAGAATGATATAATATATAACATTATTTGATAATATGAGATGTTTTAAAAATATTGTTTTACATCACGTCCCCATTTCTTCAATAATATTAACGTAATGTTTTATACATACTAATTTTTAAGGGAAAACATTTTTAATGTACTAAATGATTTATAAATTTTTAATAAAGAAATGAAAATTTGTCTTCATTACTTATATTTCTTTTAATAAGGTATTATATTACAACATGAGAAGGATTTTAGTTCGCAAACGTTTCATTGCAAGTTGTTATATTACCTACATACTATATCTACAGATGAAATCTTATATAATTTTATCTCATAGAAATGCAAGAAGTTGAGATTTTATCTTTTATCTTATGCGTACAAAGTCTTTATATGAATTTATTGTCCATATACCTAGTTTGGCAATAAAACTGCAAGCCTGAATATATCAACCCTTCCGAATCTAATATTCGACATATTTTCTATAAAGTAATTTATTTTTCTACTCTGCCCTGATAAAACAAGCTGCAATAAACTAAGAGATTCAAGTCAAATAAAGCGTGAATCCTTTCAGAATTCATTCGGAAATGAGGAAATGAATGAAAGGATGTTCCGCGCAAAAGCAGAATATCATCTAGAATGTATGACTGGTATTGTTACGGGTACTACGTTACGCTATGACGCTATCCATAACCGCATAAATTCATCAAATATATTTGTGAGTTTGGAAGCTGAAAAACACCCACTCTTACTTATTTTACTCCGAAAAATTACAAATATTCTCGATGAAAAATTATTTTCTTCCGCATTCGACAGTGGACAAACAGCTTCAACTGGGTGGTAAGACAGTCTTACTGTGGTTATTACTGTCTTACTCCCCTCTCCCCTAAAATCTCTGACATGCTATCTTATATTTCTTTCTCAGCTCACAATTTACCACGAAAGCAGTTCATTCTTATATAGATGTACATAAATATTCTCATTATATAGAGATACAACTCAACGTTAATCTGAATTCTAATTTATACACAGGTCATGTCTCCATTGAAATATTGTCTTTGGTGCAAACTCAATAAATTTACATATTTAGGCTATCATATATAATTTTTTTAAATCATCGTAGACTGACAATATATTGTGGTAATTCTTGTAAAGTATTTTTGATATGGCTCAATTATCAAGCTCATTAATCAGTAAGTCGATAATACTATACTGCTAATGTAGTAAAATAATTCATTAAGACTTTATACCACGAAACAGCTCATAATGTGTGTAATACATTAAATAGGTATACATGTTAAATATATAATAAAATTTACTTGTTTGAGTGTCGACATTACTAGATGCTATAAAGGATTAGTAGAGGATTAGTAAACGATTATTATTAAATAATTTTAACCGAAATAGCAATCAAAATTATTAATTATATTAATGAAAAGTTTTTAAATGTTAACATTTATTGTAACAGTAGAAGTATCCATTCACTAAAATATAAAACTTAATGCACATGAAGTAAACAATAGATTAAACATTTCATACTACATTACTCTATTAAAGCAGATAAATTCCAAATAAAAACCTTATTTTAACAAATCTATCATACCATTATTTAGTGTGAAGCAAAGATTTTCTTTTCAGCAGTATAGAAGAAAAATCTATTTTTAAAAAGAATCACTGATTCTATAAAATTAAGATGTATTGAAAATAAATAAAACAATTCCTTCTGTGTAGACGTTCGTGTAATTCCAAAATAAGTAATATGTATCAAACTATGCTCTGAATACGATTCGTATGCTTTTCAGGAAATAAAAGCAGCAAGATTTGTATCTTATAGTAATTATCTCACGAAAGAATAAATGGATTAGACAAGACCAAGAATAATTTGATAAGATACAGTAGTAGTAGGGCCGGTGTCTTTCTAGCTCCACCCACGCACACCCCCCTCGACCAATCAGAATCGAGTACGGCCAGCGAATGAGACGGCTGGAACAGAATTTAAGAGACGCGCGCGTCTTTTTTATCTATTTAAACAAAACTCTTTGCGCCAAATTCAAATTTAAAAGTTCGTGGGATTATGTGTCGTC
>JAYRBW010061924.1:0-10146 GCA_036023295.1 Invenusta paracnida | reverse complement strand
TCCATTCTAACAACAACAGCTGGCTATTGAAAATAGGCCCCGAGTTGAAATCCTAAGCATTTACTACGTAAATTGGTAAGTTTTCCGATCTAGGTTAACCCTGAATAATATCTATGGGTGAAACATTTATGCACACAAATGTACATAAAATATACTGTATTATGACAAATCGGTTTAACTTGTTATTTTTAATTATTATAACAATGAAGGCATTACATATCAAATTTCATACAAATTTTTGATGGAAAGTATGCTTTCTGGGGTGGGGAGGGTTATATACTTCTGTCTACAGAGAGCTAGGGCACCCTAACATGCATGTCCACTGACGAAGGATTACTCTTGGGTAGTTTAAACATAGCTATTTAGGATCAATATGTAAGACTCAATAGTAATACAATTATCGTTAAAAAATTGTTAGTTGCACCTTACAATGTCTTATTAACATTTACAATTAACCTGCTTCTACATAAATGATATCAAGGTTAGCTTTACGAACAAAACCATGTTTCATATATGTATTTATTTTTATCAGGATGTTGAGAAAATGGAGAGACATCCAGGTTCTCCCCTACGGCTAAAAGGATGAAGTGTCGGATCATGGAGACTTGTGTAGCAGTGGTCTACGCATTCATGATGCTCTACATATAGTTCAGCTTGCTTCATTTTATGTTGTAATTGACTTAACTTACCTAAAGGGAATGGGAGTGTCTCATCCAGGAGATCGTTTTTGGACAGCCTTCATTTGATGCTTCGGCGCTGTGGTACAAGACGTGTTCATGTTTTTCTTTATAGACTGTATTCTTTTTTATGTAATCTTGTCATTTTTTATTGTGTATTTTTTAATTTGATTTTTATATACTGTATTGTTGTAATTGACATTTTATATATTGCAGATTTGTATAATTATGTGTAGTAAAAGTTCTTATATCATTAAAAACTTTTTTTAAATAATGTGAGTTAATCCAAAAGTAACTTTATACTTTAAAAAAGCAATTGTATTTTGATGAATTATATTGTATTTTTTTATAGTTTCTGTATGACTCGCATGCCTATTAAAAAGCTAATTTTCCAATGTTTCTGACAAAAATGTCCCTCTTTTACATGTGAGACTATTGGACTATGTTATATATGTTTAGAAGGCAATTGCCAGTTAAACTCGTTACTAAGTGGCTCGCACGTCTTTTAGAATACCAATTTTAGGCATGTTTCTGGATGACCAAATGTCTCTAATTTACTCCAAAGGTCCGTTAGGAAGTTGCCTCAGTAGCTCGCAGGTAAAAGAGGGACAGACCAGATTTGTTTTTTTAAACAACCACACGTTTTTAACAGTGTACATTATTGATTTTATTTTATTAATTCTAAATATATTGTTTTATTGCCAATTTATTAATTTAATATTTAATAAGTATATTTTTAGTTTAGATTATACTAATATACTATTCAGTCAACTATTTAACAATTATAAGTTATGCTTATCTAAAATAAGTAGTAATTATATTTTATATATTATAATAATCAATATATTTAGGTTAAGGGATGATTGTTTATGTATTGAATTTTTAATTTCGAATTGAGTTTCGGCATTTTGAGTGTTTTTAAAATGAAACAAATGGAGTCATAATACTAAGCTCTGTATATTTCCTAAACTAAAGTGGCACTCGACTGTCCATAATCAAATAATACAAATTTTCAAATGTTATCACAATTTTGAATTTTGCGTAAATCTATCCGAAACAATTCACTACGGGTTGAGTCAAAACTTGCTTCGATCTAATGGCATTTATGGAATTTGTGATACACTTTTTTGTTTTTGTAATAAAAATATTAAAAATGCATTTTACTTAAGAATAATCGAAGGCGAGCCTTTGGATATTGCTGGTATGTCGACAGCATATTATATATGTCGCTCTACGGTTTATGTATACACTAAGCCTATTAAACTATTCAATAAGTAATTATAGTATTATAATTATAAGTAACCAAAATATAAATAATAAAGAACAGTTTGTTGATATCTTATACGATATCTTATACTTTTTTAAACTGACATACAAACCTGATGGAGTAAATATATATGTTACATTAATCAGAAATTGCATTATGCCAAATTTGAAAAGTTAAATAATATATTGCTATGTTTTAGGTAATATCGCATTGGCAGATCAAAGATGGGAGGTTGCCCCCCCCCCTGGGAGATTAAGAAAAAAATTGTTTAAAGGTTTTTAAACATTTATTGAAAAAAAATGTAAGAACATTTTAGACATTAAAAGCAAAAATTTTACGGTGCTACGCGCCGATTTAGACAGGGTTTATTTCAGTCAGCGAAAGTCAGTAAAGTCAGCGAAAAGTCAGGGTTTTTCAAAATCATGCCAAAGGTCAGCGAAAACAAGGTTTTTTCTCAAAAAGTCAATGAAAACAGCATGTTTTCATGAAAAGATCAGCGGAAGAAAAGTGTAGGTCAGCGGAGAAAAAATGTTAACAACAACAAATTTTGTTGTTACATTAACCAATATTGAACAGTAAAAAAAATTGCGCTACGCAATTATTAGTATTATTGTTTCTTAGGATCATATTCGGCTTTCGTTTTAAGTTATACTTATTTCAACATTTAGAACTTTGATAGTACAACATCAGTAATTATCGACTGTAACTTTGTCAAACAATGAATTTATCCAAGTCATCATCGGTCGAGACTTTTCCAGAAACTCAAAACTATAAACCATATACCATGAAGTATGACAATATATCATTATCATGGTTACAGTTGTAACTAAATAAATACAATTCAATTCGTTTTATTAATGTAAATATTTGTATCTACCATGAACTTTGTCCATCCATGTATAATTGACATTATCATGGTTACAGTTGTAACTAAATAAATTGTACATATGACTTATATAATCTTCTTATACTATAGACACAATTCGTTACATCTTGTTATTAAAATAGTTGTAGTCAGCGGAAGCTTCCAAAAAGTCAGCGGTTGGGTTTTTCCACAAAAAAATGAACCCTGTTAGAGGCTACGCTAAACGCGTAGCCATATCGCTCTTTTGATGTTAGATTCTTTCTGATCCAACCCCCCCCCCCCCCCGTAGTAGAAAAGCTGGATCCGCCTCTGTATCGTATACATATATGTATGTCATATATGTATTCCTATATGTATTCCTATATATATATATATATATTCCATTCAATCGCTCTAATCAGTCAGTTTGATAATAATATGAATATCAATGACATACTTTACACATATATTTAACTAATACATTATATTAAAATATAACGTGTGAAACATATCGTAGTAGCATTTGTTTAACTAACATATTAATATAACGTATTTAGACTTATTAAGATTTATTTAGATTTTACCGTGTGTAACAACATGTACCTGAAATATACATATATAAATACATCATCTTTATTAGACTGGACCAACAGTATTATGACTTACCCATAGATTGGCACACTACAATAGCGCTGGCAGTTTACTACAACCATAGCTGAGGGGGTAGCGTGCAGGCTTACAAACCCGTAGGTCTGTGGTTCGAGACTCGCAACGTACTCCTGTAGGATGTTTCATAAATAGGATATCGCAAAGTTAGCGAGCTCGCAATGTTCAATAATTAATATTTTGTTTCGTAAATGCGATTATGCCTTTGCGATATCGCTTATTTTAACGATCTCGCTAATTCATACAGCAACCTTGTTTGCGACGTTGCAAATGAATTTTGTTTCTCACAAGTTATACGATGTTTATACTATAAGCCAAACCGAGAAAATCAATATGTTTGGGATTCCCCACTAAATGTCTGTTTAAGTTTGCGACTGCTCTCTACCTATCGCTAATATAATTCGATGTCATAATAAACTAGTTATCATATATTAGCATACAGTTTAATTCACTCTCAACTTATTATGGCTAACTTAATGGTAGCAAATGTTCTTGTACGAAGACATTTAAGGCGAGAGAGACTCTTTAGGGATCGTTTCAACCCATAGGAATATCTTCGAAATAATAAATTGACAGAACTGTACAGGTAAGAAATACATTTTTATTATGTTAAATACATTTAGTTAAAACACACTAAGATAAAATACACTTATATAGTATTGAGTAAAAAATGATCTATCTAAATACTGTTAGTTAATATCAATCACAAAGAAATGCACAAATTCATAGAAATAGAAGTAATGTTTTACAAATTATTATCATGCGATAGCATCAAATCTTCAACAAAAGAGTACGGTTTGTTTGTTTAAATTCCGATAATATTGTGTCTTCACTTTATAATATTCATTCATCGTAGCCCAGAGCATTACTTGCGTAACCTTTCTAAAGAAAAAAACAACAAAAACTATTGAGAAATATATAATTAACACGGAACGTATAAAACAATAAATTGATAACATAATAAAATCGCTGATAAATTTTTTTGAAAAGAAATCATTTTAATGAACAAGCAATGCAACTTGCTTGGTTCTATTTGGTTCTATTTTTTAATTTATCAATATTTAACATATCAATGTCTAATTTGTAGATATAATCTAGATTTCCTTGATGTTAATGATACCTATATATACAAGCATTGATTGCACATTTATGCCTCTTGCAACATCAAAACGAAATTATTAGGGGCAAGGGCCAAAAAAGGAAACACCTTTGTCTAAAAGTGTTTTGCCTTTTGGCTGTTAGTGAATATATTACTGGCAACACCTTTAGTGAAGCTGTTAGTGTTTTTGGCTGACTGAAATTGGTTTAGACAGGGTGAGTCATATATACTGCATTTTAAAAGTGCTCAAAAAGTTGAAAACAAATATAAAAATGAAAAGTAAATACTTAGTAATAAGGTATGTCTCTAATCAAACAGTTTGTGGTATGTTATATATATGTTATATTTGTGGTTAAGTAGGCTTTAGTAAAGAGTTAACCCTTATTAAACAATGATTGAAAAAGTAGGTCTAACAAAATGATTATAAGCTTCTTTATATGAAATAGGAGAATCTAAAAAATGCATTTTATCAAACTAAGTTACATAAATTACAAGTAAGTATCTCATTTATTCTCATGTACCTTAAACATTGTTTTTTATTGTACTATTTTTCTGCATATTATTTTCTAAACAAATACATTTAGTGAAATCAATTTGCTTAATAAATCATTGTGAAAGTTGACATTACTACAAAAAATGTACTAAGTATTATTTATTTAATTGTAGTAAAATACTATTATAATAGCTGCTAAAATAGCTTCAAAAAAGTATTATCAGAGTACTCAAGTTCAAAAAATATATATAGCTGACATTCACACTAATTTATACATTACAAAATTGTTAAACAATGTTCTATATTTTTAAATACATACGATTATATAATATTTATATGTAGGTTATACTATTAAAACACATTTTCTAACCTCAGGTGAGCTGGTTTTTGTATTTATGGCCAATTTTCGTTTTTTAGCGAAACATGATTGCGATGTCAGCTGGTGTCATTGGAACATCTGCCATTGCAGCAACTGTCTCTATAGTTACCTGACTTTTGTTAACATCATTAACATCAAATACTTTGGGATCAACATTCTTGCTACTTGCGTTAACCTGAAAAATGAATGATCAGGAAAGCATTCTAAATATGTTTTATAATTTAATTATAATTTAAAATTACATTATGAATTTAATAAATTTACTTTGGGATCAATATTCTTGCTACTTACGTTAACCTGAAAAATGAATGAACATGAAAGCATTCTAAATATGTTTTATAGTTTAATAATAATTTAAAATTACATAATGAATTTATTTTGGGATCAATATTTTGCTACTTGAGTTAACCTGAAAAATGAATGAACATGAAAGCATTCTAAATATGTTTTATAATTTAATAATAATTTAAAATTACCTAATGAGTTTAATAAAAATTTATATTTTAATATATAAAAAATATATTGCTATTGTTTTTATTATACACAGTCTCCTATTGTTTTCATTGTAGATTTCCAAGGAAAGAAATAGAATCTATCATATTACGTTATAGAAATCAACTGGATTGAGCAACATATTGTAATCATTCAATCCCTGCTTTGGTTACTACTTTAATAAGTTTGCAAATGTTTCAGATTGGAAAAATATAGGGGAAAGATTTGGCGTTTTAAAGAGTACTGTATCATGTTGCATTAATCTTTTTGCTTGTGTTGTGTCTGAAGATGCAAGAAGTTGGATTTCATTTCCTACAGATCTTCATATGCTTAATCAAATCAACAATGATTTTTTTGCAATTGCAGGATTTCCTGATTGTATAGGTGGTGTGGATGGCACTTTAGTCAGGATTAAAAAGCCTAGTATCAATGCAGAGGAACATGTATATGTTTGCAGAAAAGGATTCCATTCTATTAACATGTTACTTATATGTGATGCAAATTTAAAGATTCTTTATTGTGATGCAAGATTTCCAGGAAGTACACATGATAGCTTCATTTATCAAACATCCAGCATCTCAACTGCCATTGAAGAATATGTTATTCCATGGGGACTTCTCATTGGTGATTTTGGTTTTCGACTTGAGCCAAGATTGATGACTCCATATCTGAATCCAAATAATCCAGATCAAGAACTCTTCAATCTAATTCATCGTAGGACGCGTTGCGTTATTGAACGCTGCAATGGCGTGTTAAAAAGTCGTTTCCGAGTTTTGGATGTTACTGGGGGAACAATTCGGTTAACTCCTCAAAAAGCTGGAACAGTTATATTGGCTTGATGCATATTACATAAGAGAGCTACTATGAGAAGAATTCCAACAGCTTATTATTAACTGAGAATAGATTATATTTTTTATCACATATGTACAAAATTTTTTTCACCAAGTTTCACAGTTGGAGTAATTTGGTAGCACAAATTGTGGTGAGAATAATACTTCAAGTATTATTATATAAATAAGGCTATACAAAAAGTATTTACATATTATATTCCAATATAATATAGATTTTTTAAAATGGCTCTTATGCAGTCATAAAATTTAAGTTTAAAATAGCAATAAATAAGCTTATTCAACAAAATAAGAACATTTTTCTTTTTCCTAGGCATAATCCTGGTGTCCTATAATAGGACACCTCTGTATTTTATAGCATAAAATATATATTTTTTATTGAAAATATCCTTATTGAGCATCAAACTAATGTCAGTGTAACAACATTTTTTTCTTTCATGTGTCAGTATTTAATGGGTTAACTGAGAATAGATTATATTTTTTATCATATATGTAAATAATTTTTTTTACCAAGTTTCATAGTTGGAGTAATTTGGTAGCACAATTTGTGGTGAAAATAAAACTTCAAGTATTATTATATAAATAATGCTATAAGTATTTACATATTATATTCCAATATAATATAGATTTTTAAAATGGCTCTTCTGCAGTCTCCCTCACACATTTTTTGAAAGTAGCCTATTAGCCTATGGATTAGGGGTGTGTATAATATTTGTTGTAATGTTTATAATACTATTGCAATAAAAAATTAACTCATTTTTCATTTTTTTAATAATAACATACACAGACCTAACCTAAATGTTACTTTAATAAATGTGGGGGAAAACTGCAAAAGATATAACCTATGTTGTAAAATATATTCTTGTATATGTAATATATATATATATAAATATATAATAGAATCAACAAAAACTTACTTACACTTGTTTCTAATAAATCCCCTAGACCTTCAGTCATGCAGGGAACTATGAATTGTAGTATTTATTTCTCTAATTCCGTAAAAATAACTGTAGTAGAGGTTCCACCATGGGTTTTCCTGCTTTCCTTTATCCGATCACCTTCTTTGCTTTTGATGCGCGATTTTATATCTATCCATTTATGGCGACAATCCTCTGCAGATTTTACACAATCAGTTCCATTTATTTTATTTATTGCACATGCAATTTCTTTCCAGGCATTATTTTTAGCATTATTTATTCTGTCTGACCATTCTTTCAGCAAAAAATCTGTGACCTTATCTCAAACTCGAATACTAAAGTCTCTAGCATACATTTTGACCACTGAGTTGATCGTTTTTTAGAAGAATCCACTGTATAGTGTAATATGAATAGTATAGCACGAATAAGCACACAATGCACAGAGACTTATGTACATTGATACAAATATGTTGTGATGTGCATTGAAGTTTCCTTAAGGAAATTAGGCATTGAAAATACATTCAGTCTAATTTTAGAAGTATATTTAGCGATGTCATTTGCAACGTCACTAATTTTAAACAGTTAGTGAAGATCACATCTGGGAAATGCAAAGATTGCAATGTGTTTAAATTTTGCAAAATTGCTAATAAATTAGCAAGCTCACTAACTGCGATATCCTATTTATGAAACATCCTACTGGCCCTGCTTGCCCTCTGTCAATCTTGTCAGGCTTCAGATTTGTCCTTAGTTGATTTCATTGCCTGCTTTTAAAACAATGCCACCATTTCTCTGAAGGGAAAGTGGAATGAACTTGATGACCTTATCTTTCTGGTATTTCTCGTGCAAGAGTGAATATAACTGGAACCATTAAAGGCCAACCCCATCTTCCCATTTCGTCAATGTAGTTGAGAAGTATAAGTTCCTCTTTTGTTGATAGTGTGGTCGGTCTACCAACTACATTGGTGTGACATTTTTATAGTGATCTCTGAGAGTACTTCTGGGAATACCCATATTGTCTGCAACACAATTTAATGTCTCTCCAAATGTCACTCTGTTGACTGCTTGTTACATATAATTGATATCAAATATCTGATTCTTTGAGAGAGCCTGTAACAAATAATTTTATATCTTTTAGCACTAGTAAATACATGTATATTACATATTTTGTCCTAATTTTGTGCTTTTAAATTTTACATCCATATTTCATGTTTTTTTAATAAATGGCCTGAAACTTTGTTTATAATACATATTACATGTATGATGTGCTTATTGCATAGTATTGTATGTGGAACATATTTTATTCAGCATACTATTGTCTATATATATATATTAATAAATAGAATATCAAGGTATACAAAATGAAAAACTTAAAATTTTTTCTACAAATCATGCACATCAGTTGTTAATAAAGTGATGTACGAATATACAAATCAAATAGCAAGAAAAGTACTTGTGATTTTCTGAGCTCTGATTGGCTTTTTAGTTATACAGAAATTTCAAGCATTTATGTTTAGTAATAAGCTTATCAGATGCATTTAATAAACTTGGCACAAAATTAAGACAGTCTATGCTAGCACATAATAATTCATTACTATAAGTATAATATATTTATTGTTAATAATTATAATATTCAATTATATTAAAGTATCTTTTAAATTTTCAAATTATTTAGTATATATATAACCTAAGTTATACTTATATTTATACCTAGTTATTATAACTTATAATAACATAAGTACTAGATTTCAATATAATTATATAAATTACAAATAATCATTAATAAAAACTACTGTATAATTATTTTTATATAAATTTATTTTAATGATGTTTTTAAATACTCTTTATTAAATACGATAAAGTAAAAAAAATTATTAGAATAATTTTTTTAATCTTATTTATTTAGTAATTTTGTATAATTGTCATTTTATCCAACACTTTAGAAATTACTTTTATAAATAGGTACTTTGATTACATTGTGACAGAAATAAGAGTGTATCAGTCTCATTAGCTGCATCTATTGACATTATTTTATTTGACATTTGAAATTGAAAAATCATTTTGATATTTTCTAAATTTAAAATTTTGCTCTTTTCAGTTTCTATAACAACATAAACAGTTGCACGCAAATGACACATTTAAAACACAAGTATAAATCAATTAAAGGACAAAGCTTCATTTAAAAAAAAAATTACAAAACCACTGTACAAACAAATGAAGTGGCATTCTTTTATTTACAAAAACAACCTTACTATATTAATAGTTTAAATATTGTAAATATGCAATCTGAGTCAGATGCATTTGCAATTAATTCCTTTTAAGCAATTGATTGCATAGTGTAAGTTGAGTGAGCAATCAATTGCATATGCAATCAATTGCTCATACAACTCATTTCAACAAAGACAGTTGTACCGGTTGAAATATGTAGTGTAGATTTGTAACATTCCAGTGCAGCAAGCATATCGTC
>JAYRBW010061923.1:0-10147 GCA_036023295.1 Invenusta paracnida | reverse complement strand
AAATATACTCGTCGGCTGCGCCGACTCGGTATATTAGCGTTTAACTCCTGATAACAGGTAGTTATCCTATACGTAATTCTATAATATATACATAGTAATATACATAGTAATATATATATATTTGCTTACAAAACAGTTCTTGTTGAATTACATAATTTAATAAAATAATTGCATAATTGCTTGTAACTTTTCGTGAACAGTAATGATGTATATATATATAATGTATGGTATATTTTGCAACAGTATATATTTTTGATTATGTTTTATTATAAACTATAGCTGACATTTAGTAATTACTTTAAACAGATATCGCTTAAGTTGTATTGATTCTTAATTTATATATATATGCCATTATACATAAAACATGATCAGATATTGATTGAAATTCTTAATAAATATATTTTTTTAATCTTTTATAACTAAAGATTATTTATTACTTTAATTAATGCACTATTTATGGTTATATTACTTAAAATAAATTTACATTTTTGTAGTTCATGAAAGTTTGTTGAGGATTGGCTTAGTTTTTTTTTGCAGATATCAAATTGTATAAATTTGGATTATTTTTTTATATTGTCACTCATATATATATTTCAGAGGGACAGAGGGCCAATATCCAGTAATATCGATCCACCTGAAGAGAGAACTCAAAGAACCCACCTCACATCACTATGGCAACAACTGCTCTCCCCACTCTCCCCACCATCAACCGGTCACTCAATCAGCCCGTATGGCAGGGCTCCCCTACTCCCGCCCATCCACACTACTCCGAGCATACGGACAAGTACGTCCGCTTTCCTCTGCCCCCAATGCCCGACCTCCGGCCCAAGATGTCTGCTATACTGGCAGCTACAGATCCCATGGGACTGAATTCGGGGCTCGTGTCAGAGCACCGGCACAAGTATGGCACTCTGGAGCCGGCAACGCAGCGTCACTGTCGCCGTAGAGACATGATCTCATTGGGCAACGGGCCTATCCAATCAGAGTCGAGCTATTCCAAGGACTTCGCTCTTTCTACTGAAGGTGAGACAAAGAAGGACGAATGGCCTTCGACTAGAGAACTAATAGAATGTGTAAATGAACATGTATACAGATGAAACAATTCGATAGAAGTAATGGTACACAAATAGTGTCTTAATTTCAAGACGCCTAATCATCTAATCAAAATTTCTATTTTCCATAGAAAAATCGCGTGTTTCCACAGAGAAAAATAAGAACAACCAGTTGATTTGAATTTATAATAGCTGTATTGTATACTGTTAACAGATTTAAAATGATCATCCGAATAAAAAAATATTAACAATTAAAATCTTTAAGTGCCTATATCTTATTTAAGTTGCATAGAATGTATAATCATGTTTTTGAATTTGGTGTGTTAAATTTGCTTCTCGCTTTTAACTGTATTTCTAAGTCATAGATTTGTTAACGACAATAATAGATATTAGGTACACTTTATGTTATTGGTGACAACGAAGTTTTGTGATTTTTATTCTCAATTTATAGTCAAAATGCTGCTAGAAACATGGCAGAAAAGATAAATGTTATCCCAAAATTCCAAAAAGAAGTTTGATCAAATGTAAAATGGCAGTGAGTGTTAAGGACACTATTTTATGAATCTATAAGGTTCATATTGAAATTTTACTTTAAATAAGTTATTTATTTTAAATAAAAATTACACTTTTGAAATTTTAGGCTAACTTTTTATTTTTGTACAATGTCTTTTCGTATTTTTTTTCGGCAGCAATTTGAATTTAATTTTTATGAAGGTATATCTGGGAAGATATTGACTTGAAAATGTCACCAATATTTTAAATGTTTCTATTGTACATAAACATACATAGATTATATGTGTCGGGTATTTCTTTGACATCGAGTCCGAGAACTTGAAGCCCACTTGTATAAAAACAATGTTTTAAAATTATGAAATAACTTAAATACGAGATAACAACGAGATATAATATATGCATAATGTTATTTAAATGATATTTTTTAAATCGATATATTTAAATATTTATAATAAAACGGAGAACTAAAAAATCCACTACAAAAAATAAAACACTGAAAAAATAGAAACAAATAATAGACTTTTCTCTTTAACAATACTACGATTTAGAGAAACATAGGTCATATAATTTACCTGAAATGTTCCTTAATAGATAAATGTATTATGAAACTGTAGTTAATTAAATCTTCATTTATCTATAAGCAATCTCTTTATATAAAACGCAATACAATACTGTCAATCGTTATATTGTTAACGGAGATATAGTTATGCCTTTTTTGCATCTAGTTTAATGTACGCACAAGTATGTTGAGTAACACTGTGTACTGTGTACTGTGTACTGCCGCCTCCTATGTTTTTTAATATAATTGAATCCGTTATGTTCGTTTTGTGGATTTTATTAGTTTTACACTGTTTCAAGATATGTAACTAAACTGTGAGACATCGTTTTCTGTAATCATTCAATACTACACATTTAAGAAATTGAAAAGATTTTCAGTTTTAAACATTTGTTTACATTTTTGTTTGCAAACGAATATATGTAGGTATATCTCAGTTGGATATTTTATTCATAAAATATTTTCACTTATTTACTGTATAATACTAATATATTTTATTAGAATTAAATGAAAGTTAAACGTTGCGATGTACACATACACATCATAAATGATTGCATTATAAAATCAAGAGTATGTATGATACGTAATATAGACAAATAGTTTAATAATTATATGTTTATTTTTTTATAATACCGATTAGTATTTTACATAATTAAGTAACGGACAACATTAGCATATTTTTGTAAATACGTACGTATATAATTTATATAAAAAAATTCTAAAAAATACTATACGTTTCTATAATAACCATATAATTTACTTTAGCATTAGATTATACGCTGGGTAGCATTTAAAAGAAGTATTATTATTATTTATTAAATTTAACCACAACAAAAATTATAATCAAAGTGGTAGGAGAGCTATAACGTATGTACGTAGTGATGGAAGTGTACAGACAAGACAAAAGTGACAAAAGAAGGAAGACAATAGCAACGAAGAGGAGGAGCAGCGACTGAACAACAAAACGGCAATAAACAGAAAAACACAACAAATTAAAAACTAATGAATTATTGAAAGCAGCAGATGAGAATGAGAATGACTAAATTACATGTCATGTTGTAATTGATGTTTAAACAAAGAGAAATTTAGTTCACTACGACCCGAAGGAGACAGAGCATTCCAGTGACGGGGTGCTGAAAAGTAAAAACCATGACTTGGGCGGAGCGGCGTCCGTAAAGACATGCGGACGGAGACTTGGTGGAGACAGACGGCTGACTGGGAACAGAGACCAATGGAAGTGGTGGCAGAGTGGCATAGAGAAATCAGTTGCTGCAAATAAGATGGAGCAGAGTGATAGAGGCATTTGTGAACAAGTCAGCAATTGTTACCCGTAGCTATCGAGAATTTACTTACATAAATATACTCAAGTCGCAGCTGATGTGTCGCATATATCAAAGAAATGTGGAAGTTTTCCCGCATAATATCAATATACGAGTATATAAATTTGATATAAACTTCTTTTTTCGATAAAATGTGAATGACATAATCATTGCAATATCTATATACCTACGTACATAGTATTATATTATGTTTAAGAAGCTTTATATTATTTGATTATATTATACAATTGGAATTTTAACAGTATTTTCTTAAATAAATTTTATCACGCTTTTTAGAATCACGCGATAAACCCATGCATCGCCTCAATACTACTTATAACTCTATTATTATCCCCCCACCCTTCCTCTAGTCCGGAGGAATCCTCCCTCACAGCCCCCACCAGCCACCATTGAACTCACCGATGGCCACGCCCAAGTCGACGCCTCCATCTATCGAAGTGACTTTCACCGCCACTCCCGTTCAGTTCTGGATAACGCTCCTCAGCCTCCGTCTCCCCTTCGCGCACTCCCCTCCCCGGCTCCCTGGAACAAGCCCTTCAACACCGGGCAGACCCTCAAGTCGGGCCCTACAGAGTACTCGGGTAACTACCATCTCTGGGATACAGTACGTCAGCCGGGGATTGCACCGGTTTATCGAAAACCAAAGGTAAGTGGAGAAAACACAAATTTCGTAAAAAATGTATTTTAGTAGAATATTGGAGATTAAAAATGTACTTTAAAAATATGTAGAACCAACTATTTATAATATCAACAATATACCATTGTTACTATTTTATAATTAATGCAATACTGGATAACATTAAAGAACACATGATTATTTTTTTTGTATGGATTTTAGACCATAAACATTTTAGAGCATATTTAAATGTTGTGACCATTCTGTCAAACAAATTTTCCAAAGAGTCATCGCAATTTATATAAGAGGATTAGAAACATAATCTATTCACATAAATCGTCAATTTATTGTGTCAGTATTATGTGTTAAAATGTATTCATTAAAAATATGTTAAACAGTTAAATACATGAAAGGTTAATCATTTTGACAAGCTGACATATAACATGAAAATGACATAATAGATCAGTATCCATTTTTATAGAAAAGCTACTCGTATGATAGTGAATTGGTGTTGTGAATTGATTAATGTTATTTTTAGAAGACAAGTTATTATCAAGAATATATTTTCGCGTCTTGTCATCTGTGGATTACAGACGATAATAAATCAAATCTCGTTTGGAATAGTAGTTGAATACAATAATAGGATCAATAATAAAATAATAGGACTGTAAAACGTAATACGATAAGAGAAATGAACAAGGAAAATTACGTAAGAAAAGGCTAATGAGATGGGAAATTAATTGGTGAATAGATCAGAGGGATATAGAAGAATTAAAAAGGAAGTTAAATAATTGAAAAGTACAAATTGAACAGCGAGAGAAGGGAGCAGGTAACTTGAAAATTAGTGCTTTCAAGGAATTGTTTGTGAACATCCTCAAAGGAGGATTATAAATACGGATGGCTCCTTCAAAGTAAACAAAATATAAAAATGATAAGATTTTTCTAAGATAGAAAAGTACGTGTCAGAAAGTACAATGATTTTGATAGATGCGAATATTTAAATGTATCAGCTATCGATCATGGAGTAATTGATGCATTTTTGTTTTAACACTCTATTAATTTTATATGCAGCCTATTTTAGATCAGCGGGAAAAATAACTCGTTATTTATGAAAATATATTTAAATATGTTAACAGCAAGCAGTAATTTATATATTAGTTTATTTTATACTTCAACCAACTATTAATTTTTAATTCTTTCTGAAGTAACCTTATTTCGAAGTTTATCATGATTATTTTTCCTTATACTTATTTTCAAAAATTAATAGCAATTAATACTTAATAAAGCTGTAACAGTACTTTTTAACGTAAAATATGTTTTTTCCTAGAACCATGGTATAGGATTAAATTGTATACATAATTGATAAGAGCTGATCTTCGTCTATACATATACTCAACCGTATTTATTATTTATTTATTCTTTATAAAAAGTGAGCTGTGTATGTTTTTTAGAATTGGCATGATAGTTGCAGTGAAAGGTCACTTTAGTTGTGGGTACTTCTCGCTCTCCTCGATTATTATAATGGCGGCAAATATTGTTGACAATATTCTTAAATTCATCGTTGTTATTTTATAAATTTAAATGTTTAATATTGACTTGTCAACAAATCACATGCAGAAAATAAACGACATCCTTTTAATTGTACCGCAAGTGAGATTTCTCTTTATGTGTGTGAAAATTACACGAATCGTCGCCATAGACATAAGATATTTATTAAATTGTCAATCTAGGATTTTTACTTACATGCAATTTTCAGCCATAATTGCTTCATATACTTTCAATGTTCAAAACAATCAATATCTGAATAGATATCTAACAAAGTGTTAATTGTACGCTAAGTCTTTAAACAGAATTATCTTAGAACAATTATACTCTTTCTTATAAAGGCTTTTACCTTATAGACAACAATATTTACTTAAAACATTATCGAGAACATAATGGACAAGTTTTATCTGAATTTTACATTAAAATTCGTTTTTCATTAGATATCTGTAGAACCGAGATATGGCAGCTTTTTGCCTTAGGTTGTCGAGACTGACAGTATTTAGGTGCAATGCCAGTCATAAAGGGAACAGGTATTCAATCCAATTTTTATAGTCACCTGTTTTATACTTACAGCTCTCTGGCAACCCCAACTTCCTTTATATTTTTGTCATTTTCCGTCACAGGAGCCCTTCATTGCCGAGTCGAGCTACAAGACGACCTTCACGGCGCACAATGTTCCCCCGGTCAAGCCCATCAATCCGGCGGAGAGTGTACTCAAAATGGCCGGCAAGTTTGACGGTCGAAGTCTCTACAAGGACAGCTTCGTCCCCAAGCCACTCGAACGCTCGGCCATTCACGTCTATACGAACAACGACAGCGTCATGTACACGTGTGGTCCCAAAGACTGGTGGGCACATGTCCCTACGGATCAATTTCTCGAGAACAAATCGCAGATCTTCTACCAGGCGCCCCGCTAGAGAAAACGAGACTAGCCCAATTATTGGTATTGGGCTCTGCGTATAGGCAACATAACTTTCGTTCTTTCGTTCTTCACAATGTACTTTGTAAAGACTCGTGTATAATTACCAAAAACTAAAAGCGTCTTAACTTTTTAAATCTTAAAACACATTTTTTGGTGATAATAGAGAGTATTAAAAGAAATTCGCTTAATAATGAATTTAATGGAGAAAATGTAGATTCAATTTTTATTCCTACCTTGCGTGCTTTTGTTTTCCTTGTTTTCCTTTCAAATAAGACGCAGCGAACTGTCATTGCTTTTAACATCTGTAAACCTTTTTGCGCTCACCAGAATTTAAAGCAAATTTATTTACGAGTATTTACAGAAGAATGCTTATTTTTTTTAGCTTTAGATAAAATTCGTTATTAGATTTTATTTAATATTGTTGAAAGACATAAGATAAATATACCATTTACTTTTCAACCTATATATTATTACTAACTTTATGCAAAACTGTGATACTATACTTCTATTTATGTTGCTGTATATTTGACTTAATTATGTCATTTCAAGAGATCTTGACTTAATATAGTTAATCTTTAATATGTGTTATTCCACTTTTTCCCAATTTTCTACATACAAATAAAATCTTGTAAATATATACTAGGACTTATTGATTGTATTTTATATTTTTTCTTCAGAAATAAAACTTCTATGTACCTATTTAAACTAAATGTAACTTATTAAACTAACACAGGTTTTTGTTAACTTTATAGATAAATGTACATTTTTTACATGACAATATAACGATCAATATTAATGTTATAGTTATAATTCCTTTTCCAGTGCTTGTTCTTTTGCAGTTTTTTTAATTCCTGAAATCTTCTAGTATTTTTATGCAACGTATATATTAATTATTACACAATTGATTTTAATCAGAATAAATACATTTTTGTGTAAAATAACTTGTTTTTCACCAATGCAGTTTGGAATATTGAATTTATAGAGTTTTAAGAACCAATTATAATAATTCACGGAATACAGCTTTCGGATTTACATATTTTAACTAACGGAGTAAGACATGTATTATATTTTATATCTATGACGGTGTTTGACTGAACCAGAATTGCCTACTATCACTATCGACAAATAAAGATATCTATATGACTAAATTTATAGATCTAAGTTGTATATTTGTTAAATGTTAGTTTTAATTAAATCCGAATTAATATGTATGCTTCTAATTTTAAATATATTTCATTTGGATAGATTAGAGGTGCGGATTTATGGGGGGTGGGGGTCATTGGGTGCAAACGACCACCCTTGGCCTATGTGGGATGTGAAGAGTTAAGAGCTTCGCTAAGTGTAATACATTTATAGTATGATAAATTGGTTTTACATTTATATCTCCATATTTCTTGATACATACAATGACAGATAAATTATCTAATTTCGATAACCATGAGATTTCTCGTTATAGTTTGAATGGGCACTCAAGATTAGTGGTTCAAGTAAAGGGCAAAACTTTTAAGAATCCTAGATCCGCCCCTGAGATATTTCATTTTAATGATTAATTTTTATTAAAAATACTTTTTTATATTTTGTATATTTAGACCCTTTAAATTAAATAATTTTACATATACAATTTAGGTACAAAATATTTACTATACCATTCCCTTGTTTAGAATTTGATTATTAGTTTGTTTATTGGAATTAAAATACATGTCTCACGTACCTAAGTAATTGATCATTTGAAATAATTGTTCTACGCAGTAAGTTTGCATTTCCAATATCAAATGAGTAGGTACCTACTACTAAACCTAATATGTAATGTCCCTGTATGCTAACACATCAATTTCTCTTCCGTCATCACCGATATAGTCATTAAAATAACCTATTTTAATCTAAGAATCTAACCGTATTGAAATATTTTAATAACAGAAAACAACTTGTGCTGGAATTGCTTCCACAAAAGGTTAAATCTGATTGGTCTTCAGAGTAAAAAGTTTTGGAGAGATTAGCCAATTAATATTCTACATGGCACTCCATTCCGCTCACCTATTTCCTTCTATTTCAAAAGTATACGCATTGTTACAACTACACAGAACGATAAAATTGCCTTCTCGTCAGAATAAGAGGTTATATAAGCAAGGGGGGACAGAGAGAGAGAGAGAGACGCAGAGGTAGAAAACATGGATGAATAATTGATCATGTGAAACCACACCTTCAAGGCGTCTTGCACTGCGTATCTGGCTAATACACAGAAAGAATACGAATGTATTTATTTACGTTTCGAAACTTAACGTACCTGCGTATCTTCAAGAACAACGCCCATTCTAAGAAGGGATATCTACATACAAGATACAGCTTGATACACAGCTATTATGGAAGAAAGTATCTTTACAGTTCACTCTTGTTGATGTATATATTGCATTATAGGGGTATTATGAAACTTTTATCTCTGGACAATTTTGATTTGTACGTGTTTTCAAGGGAGTCTTTATTTTTAAATCACAAAGTTATTAATCTGCGATGCTTTGCGACTCTGGACTTAGCAAGCTACGTGCATAATTATACAATTCAGGAGTGTTATCACTTTAAAGCCGAGGATAGATACACGAAATTCGAAATCTTGCTATAATCTGGAATTATTAAGTAAGTAATTAAATAAATCTATATTTGTCTAATTATCGATAATCGTAACTACTGTACCTACGTGCTTAATTATTTTGTTTTGCCATGTATTTCATAACTATAGTTTTAAATTATAATATAATATCTATAAAGAATTGTTATAATTTTGTACATTGTTATAATTTAGTACATTTTGTACACAGCTGCTTATTAATACCGGCATGCACATTTATATTTATGAATTACATTGTTTAAAAGTGAAAATAGTTAGTATAGGGAGGATATTGTTTATGTCTAATTTAAGTCAATTCCTTTGGCTTCGATGATGTTTCTGCAGTGATCATGGAGAGCAGTAAATCACTTGCGAGCTGTCAAAGACTTCAACATGTTTGAAGAAATTCGCGCCTACTCAACGAATATTAATGAGTAGGTTTGAAGTAGGGTACATCGTGTATTTGTTTCAAATTGGATTAATATCAATACTAGATAACTTTATAGATGCTTGATACAACAAACATTTTCCAGTAAAACATACTATTATACTTCAAGCATGTATTAAACAACAATTTCTGAGTATTCTGGTAGTGCAAACCATTTTTTTTATTATAGCTGCCAGAATAACTGATATGTTAAGAGTTTATTAAGAATCTTTTCTAACTAAACTTGGAATTTTTACCCCTGTTAAAAATACTTACTGTTGTGATAGATTCGAACTTATTTCTCTTCTATAAGTATGAATACTAATCTATGTTTATGTATAAACTATATTTGTTAAATATTATGGTCAATATAGTTAAAGCACATAATTCACAAAACTTTGAATAAGATATATGCAGGTAATTATTGCTGTTTACACTGAAAAGATTAGATTTGTTATATGCACTTTATATAAATGTAAAACCTTCTCTTGAATTTTAATTTTTCTCTTATTAACCCTATCTGAACCGGGGGGGGGAAGGGAGGGCTGATTTAGCCCCCCCCTCCGAATTTTGG
>JAYRBW010061922.1:0-10147 GCA_036023295.1 Invenusta paracnida | reverse complement strand
TCTCCTCGATCGCTATTTGTTTCGGAATTTCGAAATGTACAGACAAAAGGTAGATTTTGGAAGCGCTGCTTATGTTCGTAATAGCATTAATGATTTCTTCAACTCCGTGACAGAAAGACAAATTCTTAGAGTTTGCTGACTTAAGAGCCCACCTTGAAAGGATTGTGGGGACCAATGGCGACTATGTTTAGAAGTTATAAGGTGTGAACAGTGAGCTCTATATTGACTATTACTATTTTTACTCTAATATTTCTTTGTTTTATATCAAACGCTTAGATAAAATGTACATACATATATTATTGTACATTATAAATTAAAACATTTTATAAAATTAATTTTTTTGCAACCCTTTATATAATATGTAGGATTAAGACAATTTGAAAATTTACAATAAAATAGTAACAGCTTATTAAATATTGCGTATATACTTACATTAACTACTGCACCTTTCTCTTCATAATTCGTATCTCTAGAAGGAATTTTATTGCACAAAATGAAAAATTAATATGAAATGAAATCATTGAAACAAATTTTTTTACACAATATTCAAAAAGGACATATTTCTATAAGGGAAAGTTTTATAAATAAAGGGTACTGACTTAAGCTTTTATAAAATTGTCCTCCCTGCATTTGATGATAAATAACATCTAAATAGAAATATATCATTCACATTTGATGGATAATCTTAGAGGTAGTTTTGCTATTTTACAAAAAATAAAAGAAGGTATGTATAAAAGTGGGTTTTATAGTTTTGTTTTAACATTGATTTAAATACGCAAATACTTAAACAATTACAAAAGTATATAAATTAAACAATGTAATTGTCATTATACCGTGGATAACGTAAATATACTCATACCTAACTAGGGAAATTGTAAGTATTATGCAATACCTGGGTTCGCACTTTAACACAAAGGGATTATTCTAACTTCTATTTATTTTGCAGTGCAACATAATTGTAGCGGAGTTTAATTTTAAAATTACATTTAATTTTCAATAAATTTTAAAGATCATTTCAAAAGTGCAGCAGTAAACGCCAATTAAATTTCACCTTTATTAAACATGATTTACATCCCAATTTGTTAAATACAAAAATCTAACAAAATTATAACTACAAACAATCAGATCACACAACATCTTTTTTTGTAGTATTAATTGCGAACTTTCTGAAATGTATCATATTAATTTTCTTATATAAATATTTAATGTAAACAAGATTGAATAAACTTCAAGTACAATATTTTAAACAATTAATCGCTCAAGTCTCTACAGAGTAGTCTGATAATTCCTGATAAATGGAACGAAATATGAAACGCTACTCATCAATAAAAAAATCTGACATTAACTAACTTGTTTATCGTTCGTATATTGCAAAATAATGTTGTGCTTCTATTTGTTAGTGATTGTTTGTTTAAATTTTCACGATTTATCCGACTATCGTAAATATCACTAAAACTTAATTTATAAGCTTACCTTTAGACTGTACATGCATTTATATTTTGCGAAAGAAATATCTTATTACTATAAATGATCAAATATACCTTTAGAAATAATGATGTAGAACTTATCAATTTGACACATTTTTGAAAATCAAAAGTAAATGGTTTACTAATTAAATATGTATTAGACTGAAACATGCATTTAGTAAAAAAAATTGAATGGAAGCAATACATGTAAAGATACATACAACTAATATTTAAGCATGAACATATAAGATATGGTGAATTTGTACAAATTTGGGGAAATAAATTAAGTTTATTTCACAATAGGTATCAATCCAAATACAACTGTTGAGTCAACTTTTTTCAATTATTCTTTTAGAAATCGTGATGTCTATTATCACAGCATATGATGGGTGATGGTGGACAAATAATTGAAATTACACATTCAAAATCAAACATAATTATTATACATTAAAATAAGTGCTGATATTCATCCTTAGTAACCTATATTTTTAATTAAAAATATAAATAATGAATATAACAAAACTGTAAAGCCAAAGCTATTAATAATGTACACAATGCATAATATATTATGCAGCTACAGTAATTGTTACGATAGATCAATACTATTACTATCATTGTTTATGGTATTATAGAAAATAGTCATATATTTAAAAATAATTCCTATGATTAAATGAGAGAAGCAATCAACTTACAACCGTGCATTCTATATTATACATACATTTACTACATTCGTGGTTTAAACATTGACACCTGATTTAAATTAAGTATGAAATAAAACAACAAGTATTACATATTTACTACAAGATATCTTTCACGCACTCAATTGTATAGTGTTACATAAAAATGGAGTCTTAATTCTACGTGATCATTAAATAGTCAGCATGGTTTATGTCACGAAACATATATATTATAATATGCTTTCAATAGAACAACAGCCATGAAAGCACTGAATTGTTTACAAAGGTAAAATTCAGGGAGATTGAACAACTATTTTTAAGAATCTTCATTCACTCAGACTTGAAATATGATGGAATAAAATATGGCTATGTGCTTGTCTTATTTAAAACATTTTCTACGCTAATAAAAGACAGTAAACACTGTACAAAAAAACCACAATAAATTTTGCTAACAAAATAATGAACCAGTCACCGTAAACAAGCTCAATGACGAAACATAATACTTAAATTTTTAAATTGTCGACTTTAATCCCAAATACCAGTGCAAAATCAAAAAGAGAATTTTTAATGGAAATAATTAAGTACATAGAAAGAAAGCCAATGTTTTAATAAGTAATCAGAATATACATAACGAAAGAAACTCAGACAAAACACACATATATTAAAAAATATACAAATGAAACCTTGCTCAATTGATTTGGTACGACAAAGCAAAATTAATCGTACGTCAGTCGCACTCGTCTATATAAATATGTATCAACAAAATGCAAGAGTCATGGGACGAGGAGGCGAACGAAAGGAGAAGGGCGAGACCAGCGAGGTACCTAAATGACACACATGTGCTTACGTTCATTTACTTGTTGGTTTACTAATACAGGGCGTATTAGAGTGGTCAACAATCTGTATAGAGCAGGCCTTGCTGGGGTGGTTGGTTGACGGAGGGGGGTGGACAACTGCCTGGTGGTTGGTGGTAGACAATTGTTGTCGCTTCATTATCACCGGGGGTGGGGAGAAGGATCGAGAGGACGGTGAAGACTCAACATCTTCATCAACCTCAATCTATACATGGGTATAGTGAACACAGAAATGAAGGTTTAGTTAGAAAACAGTAAAATTTCGATATCAAGCTTTATGTAATAAAATTATACAATAATAAAAAACAATTTAAATGCACAAAATGTTGTATACCACGCTATATTAAAAATTCGTTTCTATGCATAAAGTATGAATGATCCAATATATGGATTAGTCTTAATGTGAACAGTATATACCGATAGTATTAAAAGATTTACATATCAGTAATTAATTGTAAAAACTTCGATTTAATAGTAGATTATTCTAAAAATAATATTTATTAAATTTTGAGTGGTAGCCTTGCATTAACGTCTAATAAAATATAATCTGATTTATTATTAATCCTTTTAACCATATCTATGCTTACAACACTATACAAAATAAACATTCCATTGAAGATATTTTAAAAAGGATATAAAATGAGTGTAATTGTGCACATTTCGTTTCATTTTTTAATAAGACCTAAAAAATATTCATTATTAGTTGATAAAACAGTAGTCAAAATTAACTCATTTAACTAGAAAGTAGGGGAAAATAAAAAGAGAAAAAGAAAGGGTAACTATACAACAAGATAACTAACAAACAAAGGTTGCACCAAAGGTAGAAGAATGGCTGCTTCTGGACAGAAGAGTAAAAAACATCCTAGAGTAATTTACAATACAACAAAAATAAAACCAAATACTTAAGGTGGAAGAGAATGCTAGAAATCTAATACTTAAAAACCATTTAAAAGTAACTTTATAATAATATGGACAAATAAGGATTATAAACTCCTCACATTAGATCACGTTTTATAGTTACAACCGTTTTAGATAATATAATTGGATTAATTAAATACAGCAAAGAAAAAACTAACTAACTTTAATCTTTTCGATAGATTCATGGGAATTGGCATCTTGTAACGTCGACAGCTTCCCTAATGGTGTAGATTTTAGTCGATTTCCAGGTAGACTAGTAAGAGAAGCAACGCCCGGAACACCACACCCAAGACCTCCAGCTGGTCTGGCATTCTTGGCAACCTGCCAGGTCCCCCGGCTTTGGTGCGCCAGTTGACTCCAGGGAGATGATACCGATTGGCCAGGCAGCAACACTGTGGAGGGTGTGTTGGCAGCCTGCTGAGGTTGCTGCTGATGGGGCCCTGGTATATCACGTTCCCCCTCGAGTATACTCTTGAGCAATTGAGTCGAGTGGCGTTTGGGTAGCTGTTGTTGACTATCGGCAGTCGTTGGGTCATCACCACCAGAATTTGCAGCGGTAACGTCTGTTAGGGAGGAATTACTTGCTTGACTGGCACGATGAGCAGCTCGGAACATCTTCCCGGGTGACTTAGTAGCTTGGTTGTTGTCATCTTTGAGCACAATTGTTGAGTAGGCGGTCGCAGGGGGGACCATTGGTCGGCCTTGGTGCGAAGTGATAAGGGGAAATTGACGTGATCTCTCTGATGGGACAGGGGCGTATGATCTGGGTAGGATTTTCCGAAAGGTGTGAAACTTGTGGATTACGGTGCGCTTGCCAGCGGATTTGTTGGGACTGTCATCATAGATAGCGCCTGTTGGTTCGCTTTTGATGGGCGAATCAGTGAGGTCAATGGTACTACCGTGACTATTGCCAGGATTGTAGATTATTCGTGTGCTATTAGTATTGTCACCAGGTATCACAGTCATACCCGTAGTGTGGTCTGACAATAAAAGAGTAATAATAAATCGTATGTAAATATTAAATGTAAAAAATAGGATATACATGCTTTTCAAAATATCTATTAAAAGGTTGTCTAGGGCATTTCCCCAACAAACAAAAGCATATATTTTAAAGAATATTGCATTCCAACACTTTAATAAAAAACGAAATCAACAATTTTGAGAATGTAAAGTACAATCTATATACCAAGTAATGTAACGCACTGAAATATACAGTTTAGAACTTTAGTGATATAGATTTAATTAGAGGTTTGACTGCCATTGTCATCAGTGCAAATAATGTACATCTAATGTACAAACAGGTTGTTGAATACATAATTAGAGTAAAAAAAAGTAGTTTTGCTTTACTTTTCCATAAAACAAACATACAATTAAAAGGGCCTAGAAAATAAAATTCAGTCAAATTCAAAGTAGACTATTGTATATATTTGATTTTCAAGTACCCTTTCTTCCAAAAGAATCGAATATACTAAAAAGAAATAATTTATTGTTTTCGGTAATAATGTGTCATTTAAGTTTAAGCATAAAAATAACGGGAAATACAATTACTACTTGTTAGTATTACAGTCAAAATACTGTCAAAAAATATTTCTTTTTTAGAATGGAAAAAAGATCAACGTAAGTCTATGTAAAATAATTATAATGTTCCAAACAAATATTAAACACATTTAGTTTGAAAATTTAAGTATTAATATATGTACATATGTATGTATAATAAGTAAAAATAAGATAATGTCGAAAGCATAAAAAAAAACGAAAATTGGGACAAAAAAACAATTACAGTATGGCAATGTGGCTACTGAAGAAAGAACATTTTTAAGGATCTATAATTTTTCGACTGACTAAAATTTTGATTTAAGGAATAAATTATGTAGTGATTACAGCCTTCGTGGCTTGAAATAAAACAAACTAAGGCCCAAAGTCCTACAAATTCACAAATGCTGTATATAATGATATAGATTGATAATTATTATTGATACAAATACCTGAATAGTAATTTGTTTCATGTTGTTGACCATGCATACCAGAAGTTGGTAAGCCAGTTGGAAATTCAAAATCATCATCAGTCTCTTCTTCGTCAATTTCTAGTTTTGGGGGCATGTTATGACTATCACTGACAGCCCGTTGAATGCTCGAATTCTAAAATGACAATTGATGTCAAAAGAGGATCGATAGTATATTACAAAATTTCTTTGAAGTTATTCACACAACAATGGAAATAACGAACAAAAGCAAATTCAATTCAAATAAAAAGGATTGTTATAAACCCAGACAAATCAACATACTCAAGTACATTTTTACAGTACTTATAATACAAAATTAGAAGCCGCTGTATGTAATTGACAAATACTATCTATATATCATTCTTTACGAACAATATTACAAATTTACAAGTATATATGGAGTTTATGTATTTATGATATTATTATACGTAGGTATGTTGCACTTATAGATGTTTCCTATGCTCTGTATGTATTATATATGTTTAGTTATGTAAACAACCTACGTATATCATAAAGCCAAAGGCATATCAAGAAACTTATTAATAAAAAATGAAATCATACTATGACATCATAACAAATTATTTTTATTAAAAATATTTAAGTAGAAATTATAATCAAGAGGAGAATTTAATAACACGAAGGGAAAATATATAAAAGTACATGTTTTTCGGTACATAGGATCACTTCAATGTTCAATATACTATATATGGATTAGATAATACATTAAGTGCACAATGATTTAATTAAAGAACGTAGTACACTAAAGAACACAAACATTTAAATATACACTATTAATTGTTGCTGTGTCGTGAAATACTATCATTAATAAGATTCTACTACGGAAGTCATCTTCAAAAATGAAATGTACTCTTCATTATGAAGAAAACACATTAAATATACCCATATATGTTAATATTAAGCGAAACGAAAACAATAACAAAAGAAAACAAGTTTACCAACGTAATGGCAATATAAACTGATAAACATTTGAACAGTCTATTTAATAAAAAATTCTTGTGAAATAATTGGACAGCAGTCAGGATAAGGAAGCCACTGAAATAGACCTGGGGAAAAATCGGTAGACATAGGATAACTCGGGGGAAATTTTGTAAGATAAGAAAATATAAGTTTAACTATTAACATACAATTTACATAGAAACTAAATTAACACAGAAACAGAAAACTTTAGTGTAATTATATAATACCCACTGTTTGATATACAGGAATCAAATACCACAACAACGGTCTAAAATAAATGCAGATCATAATGCACATTGAATGCAAACTATTTCATTAAGTATTCATTACACCAATACACAACCTAGACAGCTATGCACTTAAAAATAATAATAACCACTATCAATAGTCAAACTGCCAATGGAATTTTTAATTAAATTAAAATTTAATTGTTAATTAAAAATTAAATTTGAGTCAGAATTGCAATCTACCTATTTAATTTATGAAGTGATATACATCGACAAAACCATATTATAGACCCCTTTTAACACCTACTAAAGCACAAATTCCTCAAATAAATTGCATATAAATACGACCCCTATATTTTATAAGTTGATAGCGCAATATCCTTTTTTTAGAAGACTGACGTTAGATATGCATGCATTTAGATAAAATAGACTAAGTATAATCTTAACATTTACCGGATTGTTTGATTTATATATTTTTGTGACATGTCCTTGTGGAGAGCCAGAAACGTAATCAGTTACACGAGCAGTTTCGGCTTCGATTTTTTTCAATTTCATAATCTCGCTAGCGGTCATTGCAGTAGCTGGTGTGAGCAAATGCTTGTCCATGATTTGATTCTGCTCAACGCCTTTCAAACGCCAGAACTCTTGAGACTCGTGTCGTGTTATAGAACTCTAAAAGGTCAGTAAATAAAAAAAAATTGAAAATGAAATATAATAATGATGGAAATTTCTACAAAATTATTTAATGGGAGAATATACAATTAAACACTGCTGCCAATCAACATTCTGGTAATAAAAACGCCAGGGACGTAACATATTTTATTTTTCCAAAAACATGTACAAATAAAAGTTTTCCTTAAAAACATCGCTTTTAGGTAATAAGACTGTTTGTGTTAAAAAACTATACCTAATAATATACCGGAATAACAACGATTCTTAGTTATTTGTGTTTAGGAATTTTTGACAAAGAATGAAATGAAATGGTTTATTTCCACTGCTTGCATTTGGATGCGTGCAGTAGGAAAAAAATGATATATATATATACATTATGTGTTTGCATAATAAATTTTAAAAGTTAATAATAAGTGGATAGAAGCTGATTCAGTACAGAATCTTAGAAAATAAATAAATAAAACAAAATACCATATAAGAAAAATACTTATTATTTGTAGCATTATTTGAAGCTATAAATCATGTGTAAATAATAATATTGATTATATTCTAAATAATATTTTTAATACAAACAATATAATAATAACAATACTACGAAGATTAAATAAAGATATGAAACGCAACCTTTTACAGTGACATAGAATATCTGTTATAGGTATAAAACTATGTTAAAATTATGAAGGGGCATGCAAACTATAAGTTTAGACCTCTATTTTATTTAAAATAAATTAAAAAATAATTAAATTAGATTATATTTTAATTATACTTTATAATCTAGATTAACACACTAAAAAATTTACGTACACTATTATATTCAACGAAAACAAAAACAGTTTTCGTTGGATTAAAAAAGAATTAGAGTGATATCATAACTGTAAAGAATGAAGACAACGAGCAATCAGAGAATATAATAGAAAATTAAATTAAACATATGTATACATTCTTTTAACCACAACATGTAAGCATATTAAAATACGAGATAAACCGTTGAATAAAGTTAAAGCAAAAATACGTTTAACAAAAAACTCAATCATACAAGGTGTTTACTTTTTAAATATTATATGCCACGTTTGTTGCATGTAATACATTTATGAAATTTAGCGAATTAGAAAAACAAAAGATTTGGCATCGTATTTTTAGTAAAATCTACACACTTAAATAATTAGTTGCAGGAATATATTGCAACATGTTTCGATATTTTCAAGTGGTATAATAAAAATGGAGATTCATTCATAATGTAGATTACAAATAGAATTAATATAATTACTATGAATTATAAATAGAGATGCCACTTTGTAAATAACAACTATGGTTGAAATTAAATCATGTATAAGCGTTTGAGTAATAGTATAATGTATAATGCAATACACAATAGTAAAAACTTTAATAAAAATAATAATTTAGTACTACATATTAAAAAACGTTAAAACTACAAAAATATAAAAAAGCTAGAAAAAGGTCACCTGGAGCCTGTTTCACGTCGGAAATACTTATCATAAGTATTTTTTACACTTATCTTATACTTATATCCTGTTTCACGTCGGCAGGCGATATTTTAATAAAATACTTATAATCTTATGGAAGCAAGTGCATACGTTTTTTAGATAGGACAAAAATATGCATATCAATGAATATTACAGGTATATGTATTAATATTTATAGTACGTTCATAATATCATATTAATAAAATATAAGTCGATATTATAAAATAACAAATATATTTTAAACAAGTGTTAAAAATAAATGTACATTATAATTTTCGACGTGAAATAGGCTCCTTTTTGAAAAAAAAATATAGTGGTGTTAGAAAACGCAAGAGTGGCAGTCCACTGATTAAATAATAATTGAGTGTAAAACGGGCTTTCTAGTACAAAAGATATACATTTTAATATTAAATTGAAGACGATTGATTACATTATACATGATTGCAATCTGGTGCATAGTCTCTGACCTTTTATATTGCAACGAAATATTTTCGCTATCTTTTAGTACCACAATATAAAATAACAGTTACACATATTTATTTAATGTTATGATGTATATCCATATTCCAAGTAGGAATGATAATCTTTAAATAATTTCAAATAACAAAAATTATAATACTGTACAAAAACTCGTTAAAAACGTATTAATTAACAAACACACGGTATTATGTAACATTAAAAGAATAAATAATTTTCTATCAATACAATGTTATTTTCCATATTAGAAGTGAAATGTAGTAGTTGAGGTATCGAGATATTAATATCCGTTTTATATCATATCTATTGGTAAATATCAAACAAACAAACAAACAAACAAACAAACAAACAAACAAACAAACAAACAAACAAACAAACAAACAAACAAACA
>JAYRBW010061921.1:0-10148 GCA_036023295.1 Invenusta paracnida | reverse complement strand
TATATGAGCAATAATTTATACCTGATATTATCAAAACAGAAAAATCAATTTCCTGCTTCTAAATTAATTACAAATCAATACAGCAAATTGATTAAATGGCTTGAGAAATAAGAAGATGGTGCAGCAAACACAATTAAGAATTTATGCCTTTGTGTTTAATAATAATAAGTGAAGTACCATTATTGGGAACATTACATATATCATATGTTATAATTATGTGTATAGAATAATAAATTTACATAATAGTACAATGTAACACAATTATTTGATTATTAGTATAATTATAAAATATTGTATCATTTAAATATGATATACACAACAAAAGTGGGACATAATTGATTGTCTGTTTACTGAGATTCTGACCCTGAAGATGCCATAGCAGCTGGGTGGCATTAAGTGCATACATTTTTTATAAACAAATGTGTCACACAGAGCTGGTTACCTGTACCAGGGTGTCCACATGTTCTCGAAATCCACTAATGTACTCGATTTTTTTTAAATGTACTCAAATTTTTTGTCAGTGCACGAATTATTGTAAGTGGACTAGCATAATGGACCAGCTAAGTGCACATTATGTCAATCAGAATTTGCTATTGATAATGGTGGCATCTCCCATGTCATATCACATAGCAAGATAATTTTGGTGAATTAACAAAAATTACATTATTTCATAACAATTTTTTTCCCATGTTTTTTATGATAACACAATTAGTGAGGTCAAAGTAGGTTTTAGTAAAAATTTTAAAATCTGTCAAAGTTTTAAATCGCGACTTAAAACCTTTTTTGACCTCACTTAAAATGCAAGTGTTAAGTCTGGTTTTAAGTTGCGTAAAAAGTTTTAAAACTGATTAAAACCAACTGTGACCTCAAAATATTTAAAACTTTTTGATAGATTTAAAACTATGAAAAGTGTTTATAAGCTCTCCAGGAGCTTAAAACTTTAGCAAGGTCAAAGTAAGTTTTAGCAAATATATTATTATTATTTTAGTTTTTCATGGGAAATTTGTTTGGAATTAAGAGTACAGAATAATTATGATATATGAAATATTTAATTACCTATTAATTATACTACATATTTAATATATTGAGTTATTCATATAAATAAAAATACTATAATCAACATTAATATGTGTTGTGGAACTTAATTTGTTAGGAAATTTTAAACCATAAAGTAATGATTATACAAATTATATACACTCTTATCAATTTCATATTCATTGCGCTGTAAATTGTCATATATAAAAAAAAATGATTTTAATAAATATGATGTAAATGAGAAGGTAAAAAGTAGTAGGTATTTAATATTTTGATTAAATTAATTTTAAGAATAAATATATATATTCATACATTTTTAACATGCGTAAGTTGTTTATAATAAATAATTTATTGCCTGTATATCTGAAACTGTTTTACTACATACATGATTTAATTGCTCTCAGTTTTTAAAACAATATTTTGCATAAGCTGTTACGTAGGTAAATAGTAGAATTGAACTGCATGCAAAATGTAAAAGAGTGAACACTCTGTATACTTACTCTATGTTTTAAACTTTAACATGTTTTAATCTGACTATTTGGATTTAAAACTTTTGAGGCGCTGATTAAAACTTCTGGTGGTTTTAAAACTTATAAAAGTTTAAAGGCGCTGATTAAAACTTCTGGTGGTTTTAAAACTTCTAAAAGTTTTAAGCCAAACATAGAATTTTATGGCGCTGGTTAAAACTTTTGGTCGTTTTAAAACTTATAAAAAGTTTTAAAACCTACTTTGACCTCACTAAATGTTCAAGCAAGCTCCCCCTCCAATCATCAATGACATCAACCTTATGCCATAACTTCTTTCGCAACAACCATCTAGGTATCGAGTGCTGCGTTTGCCATAAAAGATTCCATTACTCCTGTAGGAATATACCTAGCAAATGCAGGAAACCAAATGAGGAAAATTGGATCTGCTGCGACAATAACATTCCTAAGCTGCAGAACACTCAACCACAAACCGACAATACCCCGATGCTAAAGGAATAAAACACCAAACTCAAAGATATGACTACGTAATAAAGAAAGACATTTGGCACAGAAAAATCATTGAAGTTAAAAGCAGCCCCGATATGTGGAAACTGCTCAGAAACATCTCCCAGAACAAGGAAAACACGGCAACGGGAAAACTCTGATCAGCCCAACTGGAAATATCTGTAACAACAACCTCAGCAAGGCTAACGCCTTTCAGTTAAACTACCTTAAAGTGAACAAAGAGTTTGGAAAAAAGGACAGGATTTTGAGGAAATCAGTCAATGAAAAGCTGAGGTCACCAACAGCCATCACTGAAGACGCTATGGATATTAAACAAAGCGAAGTCCAAGCTGCCATCCATCCGATGAATGACAACAACGCTGGGGGATCAGATAAAATCCACCCTAAATTTATGTAGTCAACAATAGGATGGTATTCTACCTAGAAAAGAGGAAGCTGCTCACAGAAGACCAACAAGGCTTCAGACACCTCAGAGGAACAGAAGACCAGCTGATTAAGCTTTCACAAAGAATCAGTGACACCAGAAATACCTCAAGGGGCCGTCCTCTCTTCCACACTTTTTCTCGTGTATATCAACAGACGTAGTTCAGGTCATCACAGATACGGTCAAAGTCAGTCTATTTGCAGATGATATTGACATCTGGGCCTCAGACAAAGATGTGACTAACGCCACCAAGAGGGTTCATGAAGCCTGTAACAACATTCACAACTGAAACAAGGAATGACTAATGACGCTGAGTATGATGAAATACGAGGTATCTCTGTTTACATTAGACCGAGCAGAAGCCAACCTCAAAACCAATATAACAATAGTTATAGATGGCAAAAACTTAACTTTCAATGCACACACAACTTTCCTGGGGGTCACTTACAACAGATAGCTAACATTCAATGAGCACGTCAGAAGAGTGCAAGAAAAGGGAGAAAGCAGACTCAATATGTTACGAATTCTTTCAGGTACGTCACTGGGCTTCAGTAAACATATTCTGAAGTGTACTTATGAAACATTGTGTCGCCCCATACTAGAATACCGATATACAGAATACCATAGTTGTCTAACGCTCTACTCACCAAACTCGAAAAAGTTCAACTGAGAGCCATTGTCTCCTAAAGAGCACCCCATCAGAAGCGGTCATGGCAGAAGCCAACGTCCAACCTCTCAAAGACAGAACTACTGCCACATCAGTAATCTTGTATGAAAAAGTGACCAGACAGAAAGCAGAAAACTCCTCAATCAGCTTATCAACATGAATATCAAAAGAAGACTGAAGAAAACTGAATGGCGGTACTTCGCAGAACAAAGATGTACTAGAGTTTTTCAAGAAAAAGTACAAAAGTGGAAAACACTACTACCTTCAAGCCCTGAAGTATAAGAATCTATAGATAAAGCAAAAAACTATGAGCTTACCTCAAATTTCCTCAGCAACAACAATAGCTTTGACCTCATCGTCTATACTGATGGGTCGGCAGAAGAGAGCAGACTAAATGGAGGCGCGGGCATCATTATCACCAAAGAATAGCTAGAAAATTAAACCATTTTTTCATAAATGAGGCTCTCAACTGGCAAGCAGTCCGCATAGCATCAGATAGCCAATCACCCCTCAAAAGCCTCTAAACCATCATGAATATTACAGGCAATTCAATCATGACAGAAATTGTTAAATCGATAACAAGTCTAATTCATATATGTAAACAGATTACACTTACCTGGATCCTCAGTCACTATGATACAATATCTGGCTGATGAAGAAGCAGCAAAAGGAAGCGAACTCACCCAAGAAGAAAAGGGTGGCTTAAAGATGCTACTACAGCACGTATATACCAAGAGCTCAAAGGCAAGCAAGATATCTCTCACTATATCTCTTACATCGCGCGTCACATACTGTGAAAAAGCATGCAAGAATCAGTGGGAAAAGAACATAGCTAAACACGAAGTAATTAGCTTCAGAAGATTCAGGACAATCCACTCAACTGAGCTACTTACCCATCGTCACAGAATCGGCCTAGCCGAATTGAATATCTGCCACTTATGCAATAAAGAGCAAGAAGACTTATACAACAAGAGATGTCCTGCTGCACTGTCCAAGTTTAACGAAAGTTAGAATGGACAACAATATCACCAGCCTTCACAACCTCCTTTCTAACCCAACTGGCTCCAGAAAACTCTGGTTAACCTTCAAATCTAATAATAGCAACAATAGCAACTAACTCTTTTTCTTCATTCTGCCACTTGCTATTTTTACTTTATAAAGATATATTTATATACTTAGCATTTTTCTGTTTCCGTCTCTATATATTTCCTTTATTATTGTTGTTGTATGACTTTCGGATTCCTAGTTTTTTATTGAATAAACAGTTATTATTATTTATTACTTGATGATCACAAGTTCCACTCACAAACTGTTATGATTTTTAGTTATGTGAGCAGTACTATCTATACAGCAATTGTTTGTCTGTATCTGCCTACAATCAAAATGTACAGCAAACCATAATCCGGTTTAAACAATATACAAACGATGAACTAAAGGTATACAATCATCGATCAATATCTGTTATAAAACATGACACGAGGCTAAAACTATGATGGCTAAAAATAGACGGACAACCAATTACTACAGAAATCACAACGTGGGAATCCAAACCGGAAAATATTGTAGGAAAATAGTCCAACGCTGGTTCAGGCTGGTGACACACGTGAACATGACCCCACAACTTGACAACATTAGACTTGACCTTACCCAACTGCCAGTACTTGATGGGTGTATTTTACCGATGGTTGAATATTTTCCTTCTCTTGACTTGCCATCAAGTACTGGCAGTTGGGTAAGGTCAAGTCTAAAATACGTAGCCATGGCTCTCAACGCTATGCGATGTGCAAAATTTGAAAATTAGGATGCTCTACAAGGCAACTTTCAAGGCAACTATCAAAAAGGTGTTACTCTATGGCTGTGAGACCTGGGCCATGACCAAATATTTTAACCAAAAATTGATCTCTGCTACATCAGACTACTTTAGAAGGCTAAACAATATTTATTAAAAGAACATTTGACGAATACCGCTTTATACAATAGACTAAATAAAATTACCACAATTCACAAAAAACAACTTTGTTCACCGGCCACTGCATCCAAAGCTCACACAGTCAGCACTTTCTCACTATGGCAGGCCAATGGTCCTCTTAGAATAGACATGACCAGGGAAATCGTACTACTTAACTAAAGATGTTGAAAGAGGACTTAAATGGATTGGACCTTAAAGATATGTAAACAGATTTCATTGGAGATCTCATGACCTTAGCCTGAATCGGCATTATTAACTGTCTTGTCTTTTTGTACATATTATGTTTTGTGCAATAGTTTATTTCGTTCCAATTTATTACTAAAATTAATTAATTGATGACAGTAAAATGGATAAATTACCTATTGCTGAATGATCCTGTTTTATTTATAATTTAATACTGGTGACATAGTTATAAGGATGAAACAACCAGACATTTATCCGTCCGCATTAAGGAACACATTCTAAACTGTCTTATTAGTCAATCCACTCTTACTCACAAATCACCCTTGAATTCAATTGAAAGCACATTCTTACATGTACATCATTCGAGCGCACAAACAGTCGTTCTAATTTTACTGAACTGGCTTTTCCCGCAACTGCCTTGCGCTAATCTATTCTCGAAGCTATGTGAATTCACGTAAAACTCAATCTGTGTATATACGACGTGACTTCGAGTCTTATTTGAGTTTCCCTTTGTAATCCGTTCTTTCTGAGTTATTACTACGAAAAATGTAAACAAAAATTACGTAAAGATTTGTATATATTGCAGATTTGCAAAAAATATATGCGAAATATTTAACACCTATTTTTTTAGTTACTGGTCATTAATATAAAAATAGCTTAATTGTCTTGCCATATACCTTTTTTCACTACGTGTACGTAAAAGTTATTCATATAAAGGTAAATTTGATATCTAGCATAAATGTGGAATCTGTTTATATTGATAAACAATAATCACATTAGTTCAAGGGCACATATTATTTTAATAAGCAACTTTATACATATTGTCTCGCTTATTTTATATTATTATTTAGTTTCGGATTTTGTTATAGACAGTATCACTGTATAAAATATATAAAATATCTATACTTAAATGTGAATTAATTTCGTTGTGCGCACAGTATTTTAGTATCAAGAGGTTAAATCCCGATCAGAGTTTTATATATTATTGCGGCGATTGGTAATACTTCTCGTGTTGTAGGAATTTTTGTGTAATTTAAACTTTCCATTAATGTTGTAGGTGTGTACTACAATGAACTGGAGACCCGTGTCCGACTGAGCAAACGTCGAAAACTAGCTGGCGGCGGAGCGGCGGGTGGAGGTCCCACCACAAAGACCCGACTTCTGGTTACGCATCGCGACTTCACAGACGACGAGTTAAAGGCGCAAGCAGCTCGACTCGCCATGCTCGAGCCCGAGATCGAAGAAGAGGATGATGAGGAAGACGAAGAGGAGGACGAGGAAGCGGGCTCTGATGTGCAGACCAGGGAGAAGAGTGAGTAGTGGGTGGGAAAATACCACAGAGAACAAGACAAACACGATTTATATCATTTTAACATATTATCTGAAAATCCGGCTGTCGTATATATATTTCTTTAAGGAGTCCAGTAATTTAATACATCAACAAATATGAGTGCCTATTACTACTTTATCAGACGTATGTATATGTTTATAAGAAACTAATAATTAAATTATTGCTGCCTCCAACGTGTGTAATATGGTTAATGTTCACCAAAATCAAACCTTCCCAACACTGTCCATCAAGAAAGATTCGATAAGGCAGAACAAAGTTAAGCATTTGAAGTGATTAATAGCGGTGAATGTCTGGAGCTGCTGTCCGAACCGGAACCTCTAAGTCAATTTAATATCAATAGGTATTAAATAAGGAGCTATCTCCCATAGGAAACTAGTAGATATTAACCGCAGTTTTCTTTGAAGTAAAATGATATATTAGTATAATCCATTAAGATATAATATATTTGTAAATAGAGGCCAAGGATATATTCTATGATAGCCCATCAATGTTCGTAATATGTCGAAATGTATAAATTTCACTGACAAAAATAATATATATTACACTAAAATTTCAGTTATGCTTGCATTCTTACGTAAATCAGTCAGTGTTTTTCAATGGTTTATGTTGTAACATTACTACTTAAACTTATTTCTGAATTTTCAAACGATTTGTACTATATTGTGATGTTTTTATTTTTAATGCTATATTGGAATATTTATAATTAATAATTAGTTGATTTATTTAACATTTATTTAATTTGTTAATTATTTTAATCATTATAAATGTTTCATTTCACTATTTAAGTTTTTCTTCATCTCTTAACGCACTTCTAATAATTAAGTTTTGCAATTTCAAAATTATCACTTTATCTGGATCTTTGTTTTATTGTACTTAACGTCTCTTCTTTCTTCCCTGAATGAAATATGCTCATCATTTTAGACGACGTTGGAGAAAATGACGAAGACGGCGACGAGGCAGGCAATGCTTCTCTAGGGAAGAAACAGGCAGACGATGAAACCTCCTCTTCGGGTATCTCCTCTTCTGATGATGATGACAAACCACCGGCGCCTCCAGTTACTGCCAAGAAACCCACAGTTATCGCCACTTCTGACAGCGATGATGATGATGATGATGAAGATAACGAGGAAGATGAGGATGAAGTCGACCAAAGAAAACCGTCTTCTAGTCAGCCTAAAAAGAAAGCAGGTGACATATTCGGTTCGTCCAGTGATTCTGACAGTGACTAATTGCTTTTATCCTATTATTGTACATACCTATTTGTATTTTTTGTTCCTTCTATCATGAAAGTGTTTCAAATCTATATTTCGTATTAAATTTTAAACTAAAATAATCATATCATTATTTTTCTTTATCAGAACATTTTCATAATTAATAAAAAGATAGCAATGTTTTTAAGTATTCAATATGGTTATCACTAATTTTTATTTACTTCTATAATTATAATATTGTAGACTTATAATTAAACCATAAATCGTAATCCACTATTATCCATTTTACAATATAATTTTTGTCTGGCCTAATTAAATGTTATATATAAATTCACAAAATTTTATTTGTGCTTCAGATTTTTAAATACAATAATATAGTTGAAGCCAAGTTGAAATAAAAGATTAGTTTATTTGATATACAGGGTGGCCAATAAGTTCGTACCCCAACTCACAAAATTTTAATTTGTGTTATATTCGCTTGTAAGGAGCTATTTCTATTATAACAGAAATACAATCATAAATAGATTAAAAAATATAAATACAGAAATAAATTTGGAAAATCCAAACAGTTGCACTGCTATACATTTCTATTGATAGTTTGCGTAAAAGTAGGCATTAATTTTTTATTATGGGTGCTATTAAGTGGAGTATCGAACAGAAAATTTTAATAATAAAATATTGGTATGCGACAGAATCAACACAGTATGTGAAGCTTTATTGCATAGTATCCTTAAGCAAACCGTCCAACAAAGAAAGGAATTTATATTATGGCCAAGTAAACCGTCAATGCAATTGTGTATTCTGGACGGACAATAATTCTCATCTTGTTACATCCAAAGAGTTAAATTCTTCCGGCATAACAGTTTTGGCTGGCATTTGGTGCGGTGGAATTGTGGAACCATTCTTTTTTATGAGGCAGTGACTGACGTAGATCCAACCTGAAAATGCTTCAAGAACAACTTGTTCCTCTTCTGATAATTTCTTCAACATTCCCTTTTATGCTTTTTAAACAAGATACTCCGGCACATATTTACAGCAATGAAGTTCGTGCATTTCTTGATTCAACATTTCCTGATAGGTGGTTGGGGAGAAGAGGTCCATTGGAATGGCCAGCCCGATCTATAACGCCCCTAGATTTTGCAGTAGGTATGGGGAATAATTAAGGATGACGCTTTGGTAACATGCAGGCCGGTAAGTCGTGAACATTTACGTGCTGAAATTATATCCACTTTTTCCAATTTTATCCCATCCTTATGTCAATCAATTTGTTATTCAATACCTTATCTGTATCAAAGGGGTATTGGTCACTATTTTGAGCACTTGTGAACATTTGAGTATTTAGTTCAAATAAAATAATTTGTGTATCCAATTTTTTAAATATATATGACTGCGGACCACCCTGTATAATCGTTCTATCTTTATAAACACCCCAACAGTGCCGTGGCGTGAATTTTAACTGAAGCTACTATAATAGCAGTAGCCGGTATACCTACCTACTAGGTATATTAAACGTTCATTACATGTTATAAATTTATATATAAAATTTCGCTATGATTTTTGGGATAATATTGTCAAATATTTTTGTTATTTATTATAGTGGTCACGTTTAGGATTTTTTTTTCATTCATGAAAATTTTTGCATGCACAATATTATTTTAATGATAAATTGCGAAAAAATAGTTTGATAACAAATACGTATTAAACCTTTCAAAATGCACTTTGCGTAAATATTAATCTTCGGTGAGTTGGGTAAACCTACACGAGAGTGTCAAGTATGGCAGTTTGGCCGTTTGGCCGTTTTTTGTAGCCGCAACAAGTTGCCGAATTTGTGCAGTCGTTGTTCGCGGCCTCTATTTTCTCTTCATGATAGTGAACCAGACTATATAGAGTGATTCTATTGAGTCCCCTATGATTATGGTATTTATGTCAGCTGTTTAGTTATTCTAATACGTTGGAATTCAGTTATTATGTCATCGCATGTTGTGGTTCTGATGTTCTGGAAGGATATAGCAATCTTGGAGTCATTCTTTATTGTATTGCAAATTAGACCCCCAAATTTCTTCTTCCATGTTGAATTTAAGTAGAAGGTGGTCCTTCCGTTACGTGCTGCATTTTCAGAAGTCTTGCAATCCACCAGAAACTACGTAATCTCTGTAGAGCTAGTATTGATCCTGACAATATAAACTCCTATATACTTTGCCCATAGATATTAGTCAGGGTTAACCTAGATCGGAAAACGAACCAATTTACGTAGTAAATGCTTAGGATTTCAACTCGGGGCCTATTTTCAATAGCCAGCTATTGTTGTTAGAATGG